>NNCB01001147.1:0-12013 GCA_002317545.1 Scenedesmus quadricauda | reverse complement strand
GCTTCCGCCTCCTCACCGGCGGCCTCGACGCCCCGCGTGCGCTGCAGGTGCTGCTGCTGGTGCTGCGCCGCGCCGCCGCCGCGACCGCGCCGCGGCCGCGGCGGCCGCCGCCGCCGCCTTCGAGTGGAGGTCGTCCATTGCGCGCCGCGCGCGCCGCGCCTAGGCGACGGCTACATCCGCCAACAGCAGGGAAGGCCGGAGCGCGAGCCGTCTCCGCGCCTGGAGGGCAAGGAGTACCGCGTGCAGGAAGGCGACGTTGGCGTCAGGCTGCAGGAGGCCACCTTGAGCACGCCGTTGCGAGTAACCTCGATCGACACCGCGGTGCGCTGTGGTCGCGGGCGGCGGCGAGTGCGGAATGTCATGTCCGGGACGTTACGGCGTCATGGTAAGTTTGTCCGGTAACGATGTTGCCTCGCGCCGGGACAAACTTGCAAGCGACGGCCGGCGATGGTGCATGCAAGCAGGCAGATTGGTCTAAGCAATCGTGAGCCGGGCAATGCTCCATATACGCCCGCATGGCAAAGCGGCAGCGACGTGTGCACATCACACCACATCCCAACCACACCGCCCGCAATCCGCAGCCGCCGCCCTGTGCGCACCAGACCACCCCCGGGCCGCCGCGCCGCACCCCCTGCACATCGCCGACCGCCAGCTGGCCCGCTTCCGCGCACGCCGGAACACCGCGGCACGACCGGCTGGCGTGGCTGGTGGCAGTTTCTGCGCCCGATACAAGACTTGGGGGGATCATGGTCCGCAAACGGGTTGGGCGATTGAGAGTCGCGCTGTGGCGGCTGGCGCTGGCCGCCGCGGCGGCGATGTTCGGTATCGCTGCGCTTGGGAGGGAGCCTCCGTGCAGGAAGGGCCCTGCCGACAGGAACCGTGGCAGTGAGGCAGGCAGGCAGCATCTTGGCAGGGAGCAAACGAATGCCGCGTCATGCGACCGGCGTCGACACAGCGGCGGCGCACCACCATGCAGGTTGGCGGGCTGGCCGTCCGGAGGACTGGGGGGAGCAGGTCAGGCCGCTGAGCGAGCATCCGCCACACCCCCGGCCCCGGCCTCCAATGACATCCGCGCCGGCGCCTCCCCCAGGCCGCCGCGCCGCCGGCCGCCCGTGGCGTGCCCGGCGGCGTCGCGGCGGCGGCGAAGCGCGGGGTGGCGGCGGCGGCGGCGGCGGGCGAGGCCGCGGGGGCAACATGTCGGGGGTGCTGCCTACTGCTGTGACGCGGCTCACCGCCCTGCGCGACGAGCATGTCGTGGTGCAGTTGCGCGATGCCAATTCCTCAGCGTTGGTGCGCGAGGCCGGCAGCGACAAGTGCCGCCACGTGGTGATGCCGCTGCGCCTGTGACCGGACACACCCCTCGACCACGGCATGCGACAGGACGCCCGGAGCAATCCGGGCGTTTTAGCTGTGGGTGTGCTTTGGAGCAGCAGCCCATGCGGGTGCGCCGGCTGCTCTGCCAGCAGCTGGGCTTGGCGTAATGCACCTGCTGTAACAGGGCGCTGCGATCGCCTGCTGAGCGGAAAAGGCCGACTATATGCACGCGGCGCTGACGCGCCGACCGCGCGCGGCGTTGCCGAGCGGCTGATGTATGGCGCGCTCGACATGTACACTTGCCCCGAGAATCCGAACGGATGCTGGCTGGGGCATCACAGCCGCGTTGCCTGCGGGGCCGAGAGCCGGCTGGACTCAGCGGAGGCCGTGCTGCCGAACCGGCTCTCGCCGTCGCCTGCGCTGCTGCTGCGGCAGGCCTCCATCTCTGCCAGCGCAGCCATGATGACTGCTGCGGCGGCACCGAGCTGCCGCATGTGGCCGCTGCTCTGCTGCCGCGCGCTCTCCTGCCGCTCCTGCAACTGCCGCTGCTGCTGTTCCTGCAGTGCCTGCTGCTGCTGCTGCTGCTGCTGCTGCTGCTGCTGCTGCTGCTGCTGCTGCTGCTGCTGCTGCTGCTGCTGACTGGCGCCTGCGGGCGCCTCCAGCACTGTGGGACTGCTCGTGGCCGCCGCGGCACGCCCCGGCTGCGCCGATGGCCGATGTCGCTGGCGCTGCCGCCCTTGGTGCTGCCGTCCCGGCTCTGCCCGTGCGCAGGCGACGCGCTGGGCTGCTGCGGCATACCGCTGCGCAGGACGTCCGATGCGTTTGGCGTGAAGATGCCGGTGCTCGGGAGCGCCTCCGGCGACTGCGCGCCCCCGCCGCCTGCCGCCGCGCCCTTGCCCTCGCCCATGCCGCAGCTCGTGCTGCCGCCGATCACGCTCGCGGGCCTTGCGCCGTGGCCGCCGACGCTGCTCTCGCTGCCGTCCGGCCCCTCTTCGCTGCCGTGCCCCTCCTCAGTTCTTCTATGGGGACCAGGCTGGCGGCAAACGGCGTCGCCAGCTTCCAGGGGCCGGTGGTTGCGCCGCTGTTGCGGCCTGACCTTGGGCGCTCGGCGGCTGCCGCGACCCCTCAGGCCGAAGGCGAGGATGCGCGACCGTGGCATGGCGGCGGCGTGCGGCGCGACGCGCGCCTCCTCCTCTGCCGCACGCTGGGCGGTGACCGGGTCTGCGCCGACCGGGCTGGCCGCAGCGACCGGACGGGCTGAGGCGGAGCCAAAGCTGTCGTAGCTTGGCGCGGCTGCGACGGCTGCGAAAGGTGAAGGGCCGCCGGGCCGCGCCGGGGATCGGGGGGCGCTGCCGGGCCGGCCGATCGTTTGCGAGACAGCGGCGGCTTCAGGCTGGCCCTGGCGCGCGTGGCAGGCCCAACGTTAAACCGCCGCGGCCCGAGGCGTAGCGGGCGCGGCCGCCGGGACCGGGGCGGCGACATCCTTCGGCCGCTCCTGGGCGCCGGCATGGGGGCAGGGCAGGGTCAGGGGGGCGGAAGGGCGGTCTGCACCGCGGCGAAGTGCGAGTACAGCGCTACCGCCCCGGCATCGCGGCAGGGCCGCGACCCCGGCCTCGGCACCAGCAATGTCGGCTTCCGCCTCGTCTACGATCAGGCGCCTAATTGATATGAGCGCCGGCGGCGGCGACGCCGGCGGCAGCGGGATCGCTCGTCGGCGGACCCACCAGCCAGGCTCGCCACCCCGATGCTGCCCCAGGCGCTGAACTCGTTGCTCGCCCCGAACCGGCGATCGACCGCGCGATGCCGGCCGTCGCAGCAGCGCCGCTGCCGGTATGGCGCTGGCCGTGCTCGGTCCACTGCTTAGCTCCGCCTCGCTGCTGCAAATGCCCGGTCGGGCCGATGGTTCTGCCTGGCAAGGGCGGCCTCTGTGTCGGAAGGGCAGCTGAACACCCGCGGGCGCCACTGGATCGAGGTCTATGCCAGGGCCGGCGGCGCCGCCGCTAGTCGGGCCGTCCCCGACGCCGGCGCCGCCGCCGCTGGTGTCCGGCGTGCGGCCAGGGCTGGGGGCGTCGGAGCGCCGTGAGCTGCCGTATGCTCCATGCTAGGGTCCGTAGCCAACGCCCGTCAAGCCCAGACCTGCAGAATGCGAGGCATCACCAAGGACGGCCGCTGCCGAGGTGGAGGTGGTATCGGCGACCTCGACCGGATGGCTGAAATAGGGATCGCCCGACGCGCGCTTCTGGCTGCCATGCTTCTGGACAGTGAAGACGTAGGCGCGGTTGAGCAGCGCCTCGTCGACGTCGGGATCATAAGCGCGTACGCGCTCGACAAGTTCATATTGCCTCAGCATCGCCCTCAATGTCGTTCATGCGGTCCCAATTGCAATGCGAAATTTGCTTGCGCAGGACGCGCAACAGAGGTTAGCAACTTTGACATGCATTCTCAAGTGCGCTTCGCATCTCCTAGACCCACTGCAGGCAACTTGGAGAGCTGCGTTCCGGCCCGCCGCACCTGACGCCAGCGAAGCTGCACAACTCATTTGTCGCGCACTGCCTTCAGAACCAAACCCTCAAGGATCAAACACCTTCCATGCAAGCATCGCGCCTTGCATCGACCACATGCGCCACCAACTCGCGTGCGTGTCACACCAGTGCCCGTCAGGTAATCCGTGGACTCACCCAGTCGTGCCAACTTCTGCTGACTCCCTTAAGCTGCTCGCGAATCAACATGGAGACCGTAAGGCATAAATTAAGGAATCACAAAAAAAAATCTTTCCAGTATGCCGACTGATGATGCTTGCCGTGAAAACCACCTGTCGGGATCGATGGCGACAAATACTGACCGAGGCAGACCGCATTCCTGCCAAACACCTGAGAATCAATTTCGGGAAATGACCGGCGCAGGCGTACAACTTGTCGTGCCGTTCGGCTTGACGAAAAAATTTCCGGAATCCGTCCGACCTCATCTTCAGACTTTAGAGAGCTTCATTGGAGACGTCCGCTTGCTCTCGAAATGGCCTTGGCCGAACTCCCCACCCCCTTGCATTTCCCGGCCCCCGGCGTAGGCGGCGCCAACATAAACCCGCGCGTGCGACTCCCGCTGGCACCCCGCCTGCCGCTCAGCCACGGGGCCATCCCCGCAGCTGTCAGCGGGCGGCGGCATCCAGTTACGCAATCATAGATTTCGCCATGCATGCGAGAGATGTTGGCCAGACAGCATCGTCTTGAGGATTTTCATCACCTCGACCGTCCGCGCATAGCGTGGTTCGCTGTCGAGCGACTGCCCTGGCAGGTCCGATCACCACCACCCCTTCTTATGCTGCTGCTGCTCCTCGCGCCTCAGCTGCTGCTGCTCCTGCAGTGGCCCCTGGCCCTGTTCTTCTGCAGCTCCCCGGTGGGGGCCGCAATCCGGCTCCAAATCCGGCTGCGCGATCGATTTGCTCCGATGGCCAACAAATTTTGCAAGATCGACTTCGGCGAAAATCCTGTGGTTTCCAAGGCGATGCCAGCGGCGCGGTGAAATCCGCCGTGACAAATTTTCCACAATTGAAAATTTCGTCCATATCAGGGTTGCTTTTTCTATTCAGCCCGACTTTATAGAAATCCGCAAAGGCGAAGGCCGTACGGGCCTCTTAGTGAAAATAGAAGACGATCACCGGGCAGGGAGCAGGTCTCGCCGTCCGTTTTGGCAAAGGGGATATCTATGAAGCTCGTTCAATCCTGCGTGTTCGCCGGTGTGAGGGCGCCAAGGCCGCGATTTTCCGTGACGGTGAAGGAAGTGGAAGGGTCGGAGTTCTGCAGAGGCCCTGGCGCGCCGCGTGCGAGGGCCAGTGGCTGTGCTCGAGTGCCCAGGAGCTGAGCGCTCGGCGTCGAAAAGGAGAGGGGGGCGTTGGGTAGCCGGGAACTCACGTGAGCGCCGTGCGTTGACAGCCCTCGTAGCGCTGCTTTTTGTCGGCCACCCACACGTCTACCTTGAGCGGCAGCCGCGTGACGACCCGTGCGTGCGAACGGTTCGTCCGGCCCCTGCGTAGGACGACTTCGCAGCCACCCTGCCACGATAACCGCGGGACTCCCCAGCCTGCCGCCATTAGGGCCAATCCGCCGGAACGCGTCGCGGACATCGCGGGAGTCTCTCCCCATCCACCGACCGAACCGACGGCCTCACTCCATGAAAGGAACGACGGAAATGAACGACCTCACCCCGACCCGCAGCGCGCCCGGCCAGCCCGCCGAATTCGAGTTCGGCGCGATGAACTGCTGCGCGGCGGCGAACTCGGGACCGGATGTTGGGGCGGTCTCTGAAATGCACAGGGAGGAGGCGCCGGTCAGCCTGCGACGCCCTGAAGTCGTTCACCGCACGGTCCCTGATCTGTGCGTCGCGTCACTCTGTGGCCAGCTGGCGGCTGCGTAAGGCCGGGGGTGGGTGCCGGAGCCCCGGCGTCACCTGGTTGATGTCGTTGCTGGCGATGACGACGAGGGGGTAGGGGCAGACAGGGGAGCCAGGCTCTAGGCCGGCGCGATCCACCGACGTGGGGGGAGAAGGCAAAGGTGCGGATGCCCTGCTTGACGCCGCGCGTTTTGGGGTTTTGGCGGCCGAGCGGGCGGGTGGGGCCGGCCCCGGACGTGTGTCAGCAACGGGGCTGCTGCGGGGGTGGCTGCGGGTGACCAGGGTACCGAGGAAATCAGCGTCAAGGTACTTGGTGCCAGTGTCCCTGCCTGCAAGGATGCGGCCCGCCGAGGCCGACGCCAACGCAAGGTGGGGCTACCATAACCCTCCTGTTGTTGGACTTTCAATTGGGCACAGGTACATGTCTTCAATTGGCATAGAGCGTACATCTCCCGATTATAATGGAAGCAGTCCATGCATACAGGAGCAATGTATTCACGTAACACAGCACTTTGCCTGTAAAGCTGGGAAGCTTTAGCGCCACCAGGCAGGGTAAAGTAGCCCTGTTGGACTGGACACACAGACATACACAATACACATACAGGCACACACACACGAACACATACTCCAGCCGCCCACGGTCTCTCATCACACGGTATGCATGCGTGGGCATCGCCAGGGCGAAGGCGATCCCGGCAAGTGCGGCAAGTGCCGACCGCCAACGTCGGCCGCTCAAGAGGATCGTCCAGGCGGCATAAGTCGCGGCAATTGCGGTAAGATAGGAAGCAATCGTCGGACCGGCCAGGAACACGGTGGGAAGCCCCGGACGATAGGCGAGCATTGCCACGAAATGTGTCGCCCAGATGCCGGTACCGGTCACCCCCGCCAGAAGCAGGGTCCACCACCGCCGCTGTGCGCGTGCTCCCAGCCCCCCCCTCCCCTGCCGCTTGATCATGGGCACCCCACACGATCGCCGGGATGATGGGCACCACCTTCCCATCTTGGCCATGTACCTGCACCGCGCCGTGGTGCGTGCGCACGCACTGAGTGTGTTACCCCTGCCTGTGCTGTGAGTGTGTGTGTATGATGTGTGTGTGTGTGGGGGCGTGCGGGCCTGTTGCCTGTGTGTCTGTCGTCTGGTGCGTGCCCGCACGTGCGCACATGTGCACTTGCATGTTCTTGTTCGTGTATGTTTATGCTTTGCGTGTTAGTGCGAATAGATCATGTGTTCCTAGTGGAGGGCAAAGAGTGTAATAGCGGCATAAGTATGTAGCCAGGAATAGCAGCCTAAAGTACGTTTGAGTTATGGAAAACGATACTAACACAAAACCACTGGTTAGCGTCGCGGCACCGACATACAACTAAGCGGCCCTGCCAGAAATTGGTTCAGTGCTCGCGCAGATAGCCCTGCGCCATGGCCATGGCACTGCGTCGGCGATCGCCCTTCCCGCGCACGACCATCACGATGTCGCTCGCCCGCAGCCCGAGCGGCGGCAGGCCGTAAGCCACACGCCACCCGCGCGTCGCCACCTCGGCCATGGCCACGAGCCTGCGGGTGATGTGGGTTTGCCTGCGGGAAGGGGGTAATAGTCGTAGCGTGACATGAGTAGGGGAGGTTTGAATGGGGTTAAAAGATACGAGCTGCGGATTAGGAGCGGCAGAGAGGTGCCGCGATCACCGGATCGTCGGCGGCGAGACCGCCCGTCAGGCTGCCAAAGGCGGGCAGGATCAATCGCTGCGCGTCGCCCGCGAAACAGGGCCGCGAAATCGGGCGGCCGCGCACATTGATTCGCAGCTTGGGATGGAAATGCCCCGAAATCTCCTGCTCGCGCCCTGGCTCTGCTGTGGCGTCTAGCGTGCCGTCTTGGCGCACTCAATGTCCGGCCACGGTTGGCTGGGACAATGTGTCGCTGAACTGGCGCGTGAACTATTTGTCGTCGGTCGTCGACGATCTGACCGATCCGAACCGCACGAGCACCGGCGCCTACTGGTATCACGATGCCAGCTCGCTTCGTGAGCACTCGACGCAGCGCGATGCCAGGCTTATGTGACCCCCACCAGGCACCTGCATGGTATAAGTGCGTCCATTCCCATGCCTGACAAGCCAGGAATATAATACCACCGATAATAGTCCAAAGCATCCATTTAATTACTCCTTTACGATCATTACAATGGCCCGCATGTACTGCCAATACCACACCATGTCTATGAGGCATAGGATGTTCATCCAGTCGCCGTAGCCGGGCGTGTCCTGCACGCGCAGCATCCACACCTCGCGTGACTCCTCATCCTTCCAGCTGGGGCAAACAGTGGATGCGGGGTGCATGCATGTCCAGTCTGTGAGCAGGTGTGCACCAGGGGCAGGGCATGCATGCGCAGACAGCGGAAAAGCATCCGCCAGCCGCCTCGGCCATGGCAGCTGCCTCACAAGCCGCGTGGAACGGGGTGCAGCGCGCCCGCGGCTGTCGGCTGGGCGGGTCAGGCCGCTGCAGCAAAGGCGGGTGCGGGCGCACGAGCTTGCGGCCGTGTATGCCAGGCCCAACTTGATGGTTGTAGTGAGGCTGTCGGAGTCGCTCCTGAAGTGAGCCAGGGACGTGCCCGTGCCATCGTGGATCTGTTGATATTGAGGTGTTTCGTGCATGGATGTTTGTGTGATGGCATGCATGCATGTGCGCGGATGCGCATGCAGGGAAGCGTGCATTCGTCGTGCGCGCCTCTCACGGCAGCACAGCTCGTGCTGACGGGCTTCGCCACGTCAGCGGCGCATGATCGCGTGCTGGTCCCCTCCCCCTCGCCCGCAGCCAGCTGCACGAGCTCCTGGGCCGTGTTCAGCAGGCTGGAGATGAGAGTGGTCATCCCCAGGCCGCCGTCACCCACCACCAGCACCTTCACCCAACGGCGCTTCCAAATCTTGGTGGGGGCGGGCCTGGCGGGGCGGCGAGGGGGTCGACCCGGTCAGGTTTGACCAGCCGGCCGCGGGGCCGCAGCAGACGCGCCATGGTCATTGGCGCATACGCATGCGTGCAGGGATGGACGTAGCTGCCAACAGGAAGGTTCTGAGACCGCTGTCTGGCGCAGCGAGAGGCCAGTCAGGAACTGCAGAGGTGCGCATCCCGCCCCCATTGTGAACGCCGCTTGCATTCGCTTCGTTCCCTGCCCAACTCGACGGCTCCAGCGACTCCTGGTGCCGCTGCCGCTGCCGCGGCGGCCCGGCCGACGCCGTCACGCCGGCCCGCACGGTGGCGCGCGCGCGGCGGCTGGCGACCACGGGTGACGGCTGCCCAGCGCCTAGTGGCTCGGGTAGGCTGGCCAGGGACGATGCGCGCGATGCCGCCAGGTTCGAGGCGGGGCGTTGGAAGCCCGGCGACAGCGGCTGCGGCATCGCAGCCGCCCTGATCGCCATCAAGCGGAAGACAGATGGCAGCATTGGCCGAGTTGATCGCGCGCGTCAGCGTGTTGACGCGGCCGTTGAGGAAGGCGAGGCTGGACCGGTAGGCGAGCGCATTTTCGGCAACGCGCCGTCTGTATGCTGGCTGTAGGATGAGTGGCCAACATGCTGCTGTATATGGGTGGGCGAAGCGCCGAGGGCGCCGCACAGCATGCTTCGCAGCATCCCTCCACTGGTGGGTGGCGCTAAACAGTTTGTCGGCACCGCCCCTACCTGCAAGGGCATCACGCGCGATTCCCGCCAGACCAATGTCTTGTTTGTGGCCTCCAGCGCGGTAGCGGAAGGCTCGCGTGCCTGCCCGGTATTGAGCCACCGTAGCCGATCTGGCCCTGTCTGGCTTCGTCGCAGCTGCAATCCATTACCCCATCCAAATTGCTGCTGGCACGAGCACAGGGGGACAAATGCGACTTTCCAAACTTACAGAAATCGGACCAGACGAAACAACGGCGCCTGTGCTAGGCGAGAATGCGGTATCTCAGGCAATCGAGTGTAATGAGCCTGTGACCCTATTTCCGATCGCCTTGCGCAACATACTGTCGGAATCGTCGTGCTGAAGTGGACGGCAAATTCATTTACCGTAGCACTGGGGCAAGCGCAGGGTTCGATGATCGCTTGGCGCATCAATGGCAGGATGATGTCACGGCTACCTGTGCGACAGCTGGTCCGCCAAGCACCGGCCCCGGCTGGTCCCGGCCCGATAGTTCACCCGCCCCGCCTTGCCCCGTGCAAAACCGGTGTGCGCCAGGTCACACGATATAGGCCGCGCGTCGCGGCACCTGTGATCGCGCTCACACCCCCATAGCATCGGCGCGTTTATTTGTAATTGCCGCGCTGTTAACCTTCCGCTGACGGTTCGGGGGTCGACCCTACGCAGCTGACCTGCCGTGCCGACCCGCTCTCGTGACACGCCGCGCTTCTGGTGCGATTGTGGATCGCACTGTGCGCCAACACGCGTAAATGCACTTGTCCTTGTGGCCGCTGGCCCCAAGAGCCGCTGCAGAGCAGTCGCAGGCCGACAGCAGCGGCCGCAGCAGCAGCCGGCAAAGCAGCAGCAGAAGGGTGGCGGCAAAAAGCAGAAGGGGGGCGGCAAGCAGCAGCCGCAGGACAAGGCGGCAAACACGTCGAGCGCCGAGGAGATTCGCGCATGCGCAACAGAAGGTTGGGCTCGGGGAGGGGAGGGGTGGGGTATGCTGTGAGGGTGTGCTGGAGAGGGCTCATCGGATCACATCACGCAACCCAGTCCGGTCCGGCTCGCGGGCGCCAGACGCGCCATGTCGACGCCGCCGCCGAGCGGCGCCGCCGGACCCCGCCCCGTCCGCGACACCTGGCTGCGGCGCGCAGGCTGCGCGGCATCCGGCGCAGCTCGCACCACGCTCGTCAGCCGCGACCAGCCCGGCCCCGCGCCCCATTCAAATACGTGCGATCCTGGTTTGCTGTCACGGCCCGAATACTCCCCCCCGTAAAGCCGTAGCCGTAGGCGTAAAAAGAGGTCGCGGCGTAGTGCGTAGCGCCGGGACGGCGTACCCGTACTTCGTACTCACCCGAAACGGTAGGGACGTAGCGGAAGGTTTCGCGTCCGGCGGCCAGGGGTAGTACATTCGAATACACGACCTTTTCGCGTTTCTGCGGTATAGCACAGCTGGAAAAAACAAGGGGAGAGTACATTGTGCAGCAGCCGCAGCAGCTGGATTGAGGTGTTATGTGGTGCAGGAGCCATGCCTTGACTGTGCTGATGTGGCGCGTGGTTCCGGCGCGGCTTGCCAGCAGCCACGGCGTCCCCCACTGCCACCCACTGCGCCCCTGACAAACACACACCCAAAAGGCGAGGAGGACCCCGCCGCCGACGTCGCCGTCGCCGGCCGCGTCGTCGCGCGCCGCGTGATGGGCAAGCTGGCGTTCCTGTCGGTCCGCGACGACCGCGGCAGCGTGCAGCTGTACGTGGACCGCGCGCGGCTGGAGGAGGCGCAGCCGGGGGGGTTTGACACCCTGAAGAACCAGATCGATGTCGGGGACATCGTGGGCGCCAGGAGCGGGGTGGAGCGCACGGACAAGGGCGAGCTTTCGGTAGGGCGCGCAGCCGGAAGTGGGCGGCGCGCTGGTTGGGGGCTGGCAACGCGGGGAGTCTGGGGATCTTCAGGGGGCCACCGCCATGCGTGCCGCCCGCAGAGCAGCTGATGCGGCTTCTGGCGCCGGCGCCTGTGAGCCGGGCGCCTCTGATGGTGCCAGCAGCTCGCCTCCAGCCCGTGCCGAACGCAGCCGCTGGACCGCGGCGCCCAACACCCCACCCCCCAGTCCCACCACACCGCAACCCCCCTCCGACACACCGGCACACCCTCACACCTCCCCGCCCCCCAGGTCCTGACCAAGGCGCTGCTGCCGCTGCCCGACAAGTGGCACGGCCTGGCGGACGTCGAGAAGCGCTACAGGCAGCGCTACCTGGACCTGATTGTGAGCGAGGAGACGCGGGCCACGTTCCGCGCGCGCAGCCGCATCGTGTCCACCATACGGCGCCACCTCGAGGAGAGGGACTTCCTGGAGGTGCGGCGGCTCAAGTTGTTTTTGGAAGGCGGGGAGGGGGGTTGCGCGAGGGGCGATGCAGCGCGATGTCTTGTGTGTTCGTTGCAGTCGTGTGTGACGTGCTGCGTTGTGCGGTGTGTCATTGTGTGTGAGGGGATGAGGAAAGGGGAAGGCATATCTGGCTGTGCAGGACAGGACATATGCATTGATGGTCGAGGTGGAGACAGCCTCGTCGCGGCGGCAATTTCCGGGTTTGCGCTGGCGCTCGCGCCCAGATGCTCGCACCGCCGCGGTGCTGCGGCACCATACACGGATCGTCCGCCCAACCCCGGCCACCGACACCAAAGC
>NNCB01001146.1:0-12013 GCA_002317545.1 Scenedesmus quadricauda | reverse complement strand
CTCGGGGATCAGGGAGACGTTGCGGCCGGCCGCCCAGGCTGAAGCGCCGACGGGGGTCTGGCGAAGGCAGGCAGGTAGATTGTCGGCTTTTTGACAGGCGGCATGGCATCGCCGGTCTTCGGGCGGGGCAGCTCGGCTGGGCCGCGCCCGTCGCCGTCTGCAGCAATCGATCAGGGCTCGGCAGCTTCGGGGCGGCGTCTGCGCCAGGCGCTGCTCGGCGGCACCGCGGCATCTGGAGCGGCGCCGCGTGCCAAGGGTAAAAGGCCGGGTGATTGGTCCACGGTCTACCCGATGCTCCGCAAACGGCGCGGTTGAGGCGCACCCAACAACTCCCCCGCTTTTGTACTAACCATCACTTCCGTGGGCTACGAAACCCAGGAAGTGAGTGTGAGCGCAGTGCTCGACCAATGCCGGCCAGCTACCTCTTCGGGGTGGCCCTCTCTTACAGGAAGCTCTGGGCGCGTGAATCGATGAGCATGGCTGGGGTGCAGGCGCAACATTTGATTGGCAGGGGCGCGTGCGGGTTTCGGATGAGTTGGCGTCGAACGAAGCCAGGGTCGGCGAGCTCGCCCAGGCGGGCTGCTCAATGCTTCCGGGTGCATCGAACCGACGCCGTCATTGATTATTTATTCCTCTAACAACGGGGGCTCCAGTAATACACGTCGGCTGATGTGGTAGACGCCCCGCTCTTTCCTCCGCGGCGCACCGCTTCGCTCTCGGCGGAGCGTCCGGCCGCAGTTTTTTGTTCATCGTCGCCGGCCCCTACAGAACCGCAGCCGCACTCGCTCTTTGGGTAGCTGGGGGTCCAGAATCTTCCAGTTGGGCGAGGAAGCCACGCCGGGCGCCTAGCTACTTCGGCCTCATCCGTGCCGGACCTACTCCCGTAGCCACGGTCGCGATAAACATCCGTGACGGGCGCGAATGGGCACCTTTCTGTTGCCGCCGTTTGTTGGCGTAGTAACCGAGGAAGTACTGGTCCAGTGGTGCTTGGATGCTTGACCAGTGAGTTACGCAGTGGCTGTTGGCCGTTTTGGCCAGTGTAACTACCCAACCTTTTATCCGTTACTCGAGCGGCTGATGTGTCAGCAGGCGTGAGGACCGGCTGACGCGTTCGATGACGTCAGCGTATCGACGCCAGCGCCTCAAGTGTCGAGGCGCCGGCTGCATCAGCGGGGCCGCAACGCACGCAGCGCGCCGCGGCATGGTCGCGGTGCATCTATCACGGCTCAGCAGCGCTCACGATCGAATGTGGTGCGAGAGTGCAGCTATTGCAGCGGCAAGGAGGCCGTGTCAGCGGCAACGAACAAGCTATGCGAGGCGTGAGGCGCCGACGGCGAGCAGCGGGCGGGCGGCACCTGCGGTGCCGGCGGCGGCGGGCGGCGGCAGCGGGGCGGGCTCGGCGCGGGTGGCGGCAGCGGGCAGCAAGAAAGCTCAGCGGCGGCGGCGGCGGCATGCGTCTGTATTGTGCACGAATGGGTCGGGGCCCGCGGGTCATGGCGCTTTGGTCAGGTTGGGAGGGGTGCGGCAGCGCAGGCACGCGACTGGTCGATAGCACTGTATCTCACAGGCTGGTGGCTGCAGCAGCGCCCAAGCCGGCAGGCAGCACACCGCCAACCACAGCGCTGCCGAGCAGCGGGAGCTGGCGGCGCGCGCCACGCTGCCAGGCCTTGCAACAAGCATTCCCACCAGCGTCACATCACCCGACCGGGCTCTCCGGCACGCCGTTGACGACACCGCTCATCCATGCGTCGCGACATGCCCAGCGCTCACAGCATCGCTGGATGGGTGGTGCATGACCGGGCGCAGCAGCCCGAGCAGTGCGGACGTACAGTGCCATCGCGTGCGGACTGCTCTTCTGGTCTACACTGCTCATCAGCGCATTGCAGCAAACCATAGGCGTTGTCGTTGCTGACACGAAACTCCCGATATTTGCAGACAACTTGACAATCTGCACGCGTGGAACGTTAAGGTTCCCCCGAGGAAAAGGTACAGGACAGTAGACCCTCGATGTCACTTCGCAGCATTCATGGACAGCTGCAAAAATACGTTTGAGATCGACATTTCCAAGCACTACCAAGATCCACCATCCAGTACGAGGATAAGCTCAATTGCTAGACACGGTAGCCCAAGACCGATTACGGTACTATATTTCTGTAGAGGATTGCAGGAAGTTCCCCTTTAAATAGCTCCGCTACATTTTCACTTTGCACCACACACCACCGCCAGACTCCAGGGTCTTCCACGAGGGGCTTTGAGGCACTGACAATTTTTACACTCAGGCTGGCGGCATCTGACGATTGCGGCCCTTGTTACTTGTGACTTCCCGGTAGCAATGGATGGCTGTGAACCGCCACTGATCTCGAGCACTGGTGGCTGCAGCGCAGCCGTGGCCGAACCCACTCAGAAGATACATTTGCCCCCCCATTCCACGTCTCGAACATCGTCCCAGTGGCCATTCTTGATCCACCGCACGCCCCAGCTCGGTTCCGTGGTCGCATGCGTATCTACGCGCGAGGTCGTAGTGCGAATCCACGCCCGTGTCGCCGTGGCCGGGAAAGTGCTTGGCGCTGGTGAGCAAACCGTGGTCCTGCATACCTTTCATGTAGGCCAGGGCTTTCTGGGCCACCAGGTACTTATTTTCCCCAAACGAGCGGAAGTTGATGACTGGGTTATTTGGGATTATTGCACACCGCGCGGCGGCTAGAGAGACGTGTTCAGGCTGCCTCCAGGCCTGCAGTGTATTTTATCGACGTCATTGGCCACCCGGCCGAGTCCCAAGAGGCATGTCCGGTTACACCTTTCGACCTGCAGATTAGTGGGCCAGCGGCTCCGGAGACAGCCCCCGACGCAAGTCCGTGGATAAACTTCCCTCCCTGTAACTCAGCCTTGTCCCGTACTATACCGTGCCCTACGGCTTTTATGCCAATGTGAGAAACTTGCTCAGAAAAGGTTGCTGCTCCAAATTCTTTTCCATTCAAAGACGGGCCCGCTAGATCTCCCACAGCATTTGTTAACCCGGCAAACCCACCGATGCGCCTCGCGCTGCTCGTTGCCTGCTTCTACTGCTCTGTATGCCAAGTGAAACGCTTGCGGCCGTCAACACAAAGGTGCGAAGCATGTATTGATTGTTGTTCTGCTGACATGTGACATGTGCATGCATCTGGCAGCATGCGGCGGGGGTATCTGCATTACACCATGCCGAGCTCTTCTCTCCCAACTTGTTGCTTGCCCAATTTTTCAGCTGATATCAGGCTTTGCTGGGGAATCAATTTTCGCAAACGCGGGTAAGTGTAAGCAATAATAATAGCACACAGTACGACAGCCACACCTCATGTACTTATGGATATCGACCATTTATGTATGTACGTGCGATCTGTGCAACTCAGTGTGTATGAAGGCAAGGTGAAGCGCGCGAGGTGTAAATGGATGATGCCGTGTGCCATTTACTATCCTTACTTACATCCAAAAGCAAACAATCCATATCCACAAGCCCGACGTACACTGCCAGAGTAGTACTACACCAGATGGAATCATCCATGTGCGCAGATCATTACTTCCCCGGATTATATCGGGAATATCATGTCTTTGTGCCTGGGTAAATCTTGGATTCGTCGTCGATCACGCATAGAGAGAAGTTACTCGCGCTTACTGATCACCTTGATGCGTAATCATCCTTCCTCTGCTTCTGTTCTGGGATGACGCTATTCCGGACGGAATAGTCAGGAGTGAATTCTTCAACATATCCCTCTCCAAACGCCCTGATAGCAAGGTCTCGGTCATACGCGTGATCGTCTGAGCTGTAGCCATTTCTGTTTGTCACGATCGCCAGAAAAGGTTGCGAAACTGCAGAGACCTTGAGTCGCATTAGATGCGCGTCGTCGTTGTCAACGAGGCTGCTTGCGCTCGCAGCCTGTGAACGCAGATTGGCCGAGGTTTGCCTCCCTGTACTGATGTTGGTCGCCCGTCCGTTGTCCGTTGGAATCGATCATTGTAGCACATGTGGGCACTCACCTTTCATGCATTATGCTGGGAAAGGTTATCTATACTGATGCAATTTGTCTGGACATGTTGCAAACATGACAAATATATAGTCATGCTATTATGCGGCAAACTTTTCAAACTTTGTTTTCTTAATTACTTAGCCTAATTCTTTACCCACTTTAGTAAATGCGGCTATTGCAGTATCCAGGTGCTCGCGCTCATGACCGGCAGATATCTGCACGCGGATACGGGCAAGGCCTTTAGGCACTACCGGGTAGAAGAATGGGGCGATGGTTGTGAGGTGCGCACAAATCCCTGATCTTATTTATTGCGTGAGTGGTCTGACAATGCAGCAGCTATGTCAAGAACTACCATATACATAGCGATCATACAATCACTGACAAATGTGCGTTGTTGCATGTTCCGCAGATTTCCTGGAACGCCACCATGTCAACTGCGAATCTAATGAGGCACTTCTGATGTGGACCCTCAAACGTGGCGGCGATCCGGTGGGCATTGTGCACCAAGACTTTGTCACGTATAGCGCCTGTAGCAGTCAATTATCAATTGGTGGCGGCAATGGCCGTCACGCGGCGCGTCGGCCCCCGCAAGCCATCCCCCTCTTCCACTTTCGCGGTCGTTACAGCGTGCGTACTCTTCGCTCTCCGGCAGCAATCATAAGCACCGTTGCTGTTTCAGTAGTGTTCCGCGTGTTGACGGCCACGAACATATTTTGTTTATACCAGAATTTAACTTCGGGAATATTCCAGATCAAGGGGGCTCAGACATGTCATTACATACCTTCTACGTTGCAGTAGTTTCACCCAAAAGTCCGGCCATTGCTCGTTCAGGTATTTTGCCGCCCTGGCCGGTGATGATGGGTGGGGGCTGCAGTTGCAAAAAGAAGCATGGAGCATATACACCTGCTGCGCCGTACAGTCTTGTGAAATAGATATGATTAGTGCAACATATAGTGCACGCTATATTTCATAGTACAACCTCATGGCATAGTTCGTGAGCAAGATTTATCTTTACATACCCGCGACAACACTGTTAGTGTATATTGCTCAAAACAATACGCTTTAAGGTACTTATAATAGAGCACCTTAATCAAGCGACACAAACAGCTCTGTCCTTGTCTTCCATATAATCCTGCACAGCCTATCGTTGAATCTGTTGGCGTTTTATGCGGCCATCAATTAAATGTTAATAGTAGTTTGACCCACAATTGCCACCTGTGTTTCCGGACTGGAAATCCACACAGGCAACCCTGATTCTGCACACCTACTCACATTATCTAAATCTTTTTGCCTTCTTCGTCCACACAGATTGAAACGATATGTATGTGGCTTCGGTCAATATCCGTATGCTTGAATACTACATAAGGTTGGTTTCCGTAACCCATTTCCTGCATATAATGCTCTGCCATTTCCCGGAATTGCTCATCTGTAACTGTATCACGTGCGCTTGTGCACAATGCACCCCAGAGTGTAACATGACGCCCTTGTCACGCCTGCTTTGTACGCGCACGGCGGCCACTTTGGTCCCTGTTGAGAAACTGATGCTCAAAAGATGCCAATGCCTGGGCTACATTCCAGAAAGCGGCGGTAGGTCGGGGTTTGCAACTATTACAGGATAAAGCTACGAAGCGCAATACGCAGTACCTGATGGGCGTCAGGAGCAGGTTAAGCCATGCCATCCGAAGCAGTGCAGCCTCGACTATTGAAAGGAGAGTCTAGCCTACAAGCAAGACACAGGCGTTGCCGCGATGGCTTGGATATCTCGGGGTGGCTCCCGCGGTGGTCGCGGGCGGCTGTGTCGTTGCGTGCCCAACAGCCTCGGCGCAACCACAACATTCGACACCAGGGTGGTCATCGTCTCGACAACAAGGGAAGGTCCATCATTCAGGACAATCCGGGAATCTTCTGATGCGCAACCTGCATTTGCGCAGCCTTAGAAGCGGCGATCATGCAAGCGGCAGGCGAAAGGCTGGTGGCAAGTCGACCCTGAAGCGCGATGCGCCCGCAGCTGAATGCGAAGGACAGCTAGCAGAGCAAATCGCCGGCGCGCAACGGATCGCGGAGGCAACCGGCAACGAGATATGCAAACTGATCAAAGTACCTGGCTGCTTCGAGATTCCTCATGCCTGTAAAGCTATGTATGAAGCGTCTATCCACTTTCAACAGACGGACCTAAATGGCAATGCATGCAGCGCACGGATCGGCGCGAGTGCGAAGCACGGACGGCTGCGCCTTCACAGGCGGTGATGACGAATGTGCGCGACCACGCGGGCAGTTGAAGCCCACAATGCATGGGCAGAGAGCGTGCAATTGCAAAGCCAGATTGATCAGCGTTCGGAAAGCGCAGAGGACGCAGGGCATGAGTGAGGGCAACCGAAACAAGCATCGGCCTCTGACCAGCAGCACAGGGCCCCAAGCCCAGGCCCCAAGCCACAACGCATGTGAGCAAACGAAGCGAAGTGAAAACCAAGGGAGACGCCAAGCTCAGCAAGGCGGGGCGCAACATGGTGACAAGTGTGGACAAGGTATGTGCACCTAACAACGGATGTGTGCCGCGGCACTTCAGTGCCCCTACGGCAATGCCGCGTTGCTCCAGGTCAAGCTCCTTCGTAACGGGACGATAGATCTAGCCGGGTGACTGTGGCGGCGCTGACATGTCTGGCGGGACCAAAGCTCGTTACCGCGCTATCAACAGACGCGAAGGACGCGCAGGCGCGGAGGTGAACATGTGGCGGCGACACCGGATCCCATTTGCTACATCCGGTGCCATGGGATGGCACGTGAGGGTTGGGCGCGGCGCGCACGGGCTGTAGCAGAGCCGTGGGAGGCTGTGGAGCCGCACGGCGGCGGCGGGGGTGGCGGCCGGGGAACGACGAACAAACGCTGGCCAGAGTGGCAGATGCGCCTGCCAACAGCCGCGGGGCGCGTCTGCGCGGGCGGCTGCGGCAGGCGCGGGCGGCCTGCCAGGCTGTCCAGCCCGGTGCGGGCTGCAGCGGCGCCAGCGGCCCGAGCGCGGGCGCTTCGGCGGCGCTGGCAGCAGTAGTGCTGTCTGGCGGACGGCGGCAATCGCCATGGCGCCCAGGCGGAGCGCCCTGGCGGCGTCGCCTCGCGATCAACATCAAGATGCGGGGAGTGAGGGCCGGCAGACGAGCTGATTTGGCCGAGGCCAGTTATCAGAGATCGAAGCGGAGCTGCCCAACGCAAGCTCAACCGAGCTGATGCTTTGTCGATGTGCATGATCAAGGGCGGCAGAAAGCTGCAGTGCCGCAGACGTGCGCAGCTGCACATACTCAGCGTGCCAAGCTGCACACCGATGCACGCGCGGCTGATGTTTCCCGCTGGAACCAACTCGTATCGCCGCGTCCTGGTGGTGGGCAATCACGGTCGTTACCAGCGATGACCGCGTGACGCTGCGCGAACTTGGCTCGCTGCAGCAGGCGGTGGGCGGTGACTTCTCCCATCTCCGGGTGTCAGCGTCCAGGGGGGTCAGCATAGCATTCTCTCGCTGCTGGTGAAATTGTGGGGGTGCGGGCGGACAGGAGTTGCCGTAGTCGGGGCGAGGCCAGTGGAGCTTTGGGGGCTGCAATTACATCCCGGCATCAGCCAGGGCACCTCTTGAGCCCAGTCAACAGCACTCCCCAGCTGGTTGACCATCGTGCGCAGCGCGCGCTCGCACGATGTCGGACTGAAGGCCGCCTGTCTGGGCAGCTCGGCGGCCCCTGCCGCGTCAGCGGATGGCCCAGCCAACGCCAGTGCTGCCAGCTGACGTGGCCGCCCTGCCGCAGCGGCCCCGTTCCCCACATTCCCTTACAAGGACTGTCTGGAGGCGGGTGGCCTGTGCTGCTGACGCAGATGAGGTTGCACCGATCGTCGGCATTGACGGCTGACGCGGGAATGCTGACGCCGCACTGTGCGCGATGTGCGCGTCACAATGCGTAGTCAACACGCGGCGGGCCTGAGGTCGCACCCAGATCTGCACAACACATAGCCTTGCTTTGCAAGGTGACGCCCTGTATCCCAGCTGTTGCTTGGTGCACAACCAATTGTTGATGCGGCAGCTGCGCACCACCGCGCATGCTGCGTGGTGCAACGACCGCTGATCGACGCGCCGCATGATGAGCCTGGCACTCATACTCTATGTGCCTGATTAGCAATCGACGTGGCGAACAGCCGCGCCGGCCAGTCTGCAATCAACGCAGGGCCCGTACCAGGGCCTTAACAGGGCCGTAGAACCGTCATATAAGTGCAGCAATGTCGAGCGGCTTGTCTTGGATACCTCTGTTGGCAGCAGATCGCAACTGAGTGCTGCGAGTCCCCGGACCGATTCTTCGCATCAAGAGGATTCTCAACCCCCCAGCGCAGAGAAGGAGCCGGTCGGTCATGGCGCGGAGGTGGCGGGCGTTCACCTGACTCAGTGGATCGCTGCACCGCTGACTGGCGCCCGGGCGCTCACAAGCTCAGTGGCGCCGCTGCACACCTCCCCGCAGATGTGACCCCGCCCTGGCATTCGCGAGCAGTGGCATGGCGCTCATCATGACGCCGACGCCGTCGCTGCCGCAGAGGCGACGCCCTGTCGCAATCCGTGCCCTGCCCGCCGCCGCCGCCGCAGCAGCACCGCCTGCGCTGCAGCTGCCTGCGCTCCTCCAGTCGCTGGGGCTCCTCGCGCTCTGCTGCGCCGGCGCCGTCTTCCTGGTGGCTTCTGTCCCGGCGCTCTTTGAGTGGCGCGCATGGCTCACAGGGCGGTGTCCCTACTCAAGGTGATGCCCCACTCCATGTTCATAAGGCCCGACACGAAATTGCCGCCCTTGCAGTCTTTCCTTTCCAGCTCGTCTTGTTTTCCCTTTCGGGGGCCCAGGCGGCATGCCGTCAGCTGCGGCCGCTGTTCCCTCCGCCTGCACCCCGGAACCAACCGAAGCTTGGCCGATGTCGCAGTTGCTCGAAGCATAGGTCCCCGACACGGCGGCATTCGTCCGGTTGAACGGTGCGCCGCGGTCGCGCATCTGTGAAAAGGCACGCGTGCCTCTAGCCCCCAGCATGTCAGCTGCACCAGCCTTGTGTCTGCTGATCTTCGGCTTGCCAGGCCTTTCCATCTCCTGACCCATAACCTCGGAGTCGGGTTACTGTCGCCTACGCCGCGCGCACAATCACGCCGGCCTCGCAAGCAGCCGAAGGTTCGAGGGTGCGGGGGCATGACGAGCGGCGTCGGCGCGCCTCCGGGGCGCGTGCCCGTCGCTCGGCGCGGCGGATCGTCGATGCGCGTCGACGCCCCGACTCCTGCGGCGGCGCGGGGCATGCGCCTGTAAAGGAGGCGCGGCCGAAGCTGCCTCGAACAGCTGTAGTTGAGGCCCAGTTCCGATGAACTTTGCTCATGCTGCGTCAGCCGTCCATCATGGGTGGCGCGAGAGGCAGCGGTACGGTAATGTCTTACCCATGTGGGTTGCTGCATGCTGATACAGGTAGCTGTATTTTCCATTTAATGCTCCGTTAACCGGTGTTGTTAAAGGTCCGTATTGAAATTTTTGCCATGCTGGCAGCTTGCTGGCTATGAGGGCGAAGACGGACGTCGCCCTCCTGTCGGCCAGGAGCGTGCGCGCCACCGCCGCGCCGGCCTGACCGGCGCCGTCGTTGTCGCAGCCACGACGATTGCAAGGCGAACGTCGGTCTTGCCAGTGGGCGCAGGACCGAGTGGAAGTGCGAGCGGCCGGCGCGGCGCAGGCCCGACGGGGAAGCGGAGGCGTGGGCCCAGCACGGGAGCGAGCAGCCGCGGCGGGTCGAACTGGAGGAAGGTATCGGTGATCTAGGTTTCCTCGACGTATGATGCTGGTGGCTGGAGCTCCGGCAGACTTCACAGGCAAGTGAATCTTGCCGCAATGGAGCTGCGGCCCTTACGCGCCAATGAGCGTTGTATCAAGAGTCGCGTGCGCTATCGAACTTTACTTGTAAATTCCCCTGTACTTATAGAACGCCTACCACGCACAGACCTGTGATGCCGCGATGGCGTCGGCCAGGGACAAAGGGCTCGGCATCAGGGCACCGCGCCCGCGCGCGACAGGGCTGCGATATCTGGATACAGGATCCGCACGGTGAACGAGGCCAGCGGGACAGCTGCCGATTCGACCACGCACTCGCCGTTTGGACTGCACGAAACGCTTCTTGTCTCCCTCGCAGGCCACTCCGGGATCGGCAACCACGATGGAAGTACTCAAGGCGCTCTCATCAGCCATGCGCGCCAAGTTTGCGGTGGTATCGAATCCGAAGCACGCTGTGCGCTCGTGCATCGCATGCCGCTAGCTGCTGCCCGCATGCGCATACGTCAACGGGCGTTCCATGCAGCTGATTTGCAGCACGTTCGAGCAGGAGTGGCTGGTGATTTGTTCGCCGCTGGAACATGTCGGCGGCAGCGCGCAGCCTGATGGAATATGCGGGCGAGCGGATCGTCATCACCGGCGATTACAAGCGCCGCGCCGACCCGACCTGCGCTTGTGTCTCCAGTGCACATGCGGCATCCTCATGCATCCGTGGCCTCCATTGCAGGGTCCGGGGCATGACCCTCACGCACGCGGCGCAGCCGCGCAAGCCCTTGTCGAGCGCAGCACGCGTTTGCCGCAGCCGCAGCGGCATGCGTGCTCGCCAGCGGGCTCAGCGACTGCAGACACCCCGAGCCGCCCTGACCCGGGCGGTTCTCAATCACGCAGTTCGTCCTCACAGCTTACTGGTGGGTGCTGCTCATCTTTGGAGGACAGGATTCGCGCCAAGCTCACGGAGGCACCCCGCAGTGAGCGCCGGGCATGGAACGGGGTCGGGTGGACGGCGGGCGGCTGGCTGCAGCCGCCGCCCGCACAGCTGCTGCTGCCGCCACAGCATAGCTTGCTGCGGCACGCTGATGAGCGGCGTCGGGCCTCTCGTGGTCGCTCGTCATCCAACATGCCAACACCGATTGCATCAGCGCGCAAATGCCCGCTCGAGCCGACGGCATCACCCATTACGTGCGACGGCGGCTCGCCGCGCAGGCGCGCAAGCTGGCGGCGATGATGCCGCGCGCAGCAGGAAGCGATCGCGTGCGCCAAGATATGCGAGACGCGTTCAAGGTTTGCGCTGCCCAGCGTCGAGCCGCGGTAACAAGGTTCTGGGGATTTGATGGCCCGCCGTTCATTTCGTACCAAAGCGGACGGTAGCCTTGAGCTGGACTATGATCCGGAAATTCGAAAGCCGCTGGGCGGGGCACCTGCCCTTTGAATTATAGGTATCGCTCTCGACAGGCATCCTCCGGATGTGTGTCGCTGAGCAAGGTATATGGCGTTGATCATCTCCCCTCGCAGGAAGGCAAGGCGAAGGGCTCGGCCGACCGCGCGGCGGCGCATGAGGCGGCGGCGCTGTGCAAATCGAGTTGGCCGTCCAGGTGGCGATGCGCAGTCGGGGGAGGCGCGGAGCAGACGAGGAGCGCATACTCACGAGGAGCCGGTGGCCCGTCTGCACGAAAGACGGTGTGAGGGTATGAATTCCGCTTGCTGGGGCGCAGCCGCTCGTCGTCCCCCTTGAGCCCTCGTGTCCAGTATTTGAGCAGGGTGACGAGGTCATCCGGATGCAGAGTGTTGTGGATGTGCCAAACGAGCACAAGGTAGCTGCCGAGAAGCCTCGGGCAAGCGAGGAATGCGAAGCAGCGCTGAGGCGCGGGAAGACCGCCGAGCCGCCTGGCACGCATCATGGCACCGCGTGAGCCATGGCTTTTGCCCGAGCCCCGCAGGCCCAGCTGAAGCGGTCGGAGCGGGAGGAGGAGGAGAAGGCGCGGCTGAAGCGCGAGGTGGCGGCGCGGCTCAAGGCGGACCGCGCGGCGCAGCTGGCTGACCGCGACATGAGGCGGCGCCTGGTGGGCTTCCGGTCGGCTATGATGTCATCGCGCGTGTGTGTGTATGTGTATGCATGTGTGCAGTTGTGTGTGCATGTGTGAGCTTTGATTTGGCTGTTGTGTGTGTGTTAGTGTGTGTATGTGGGCACAGGGGTGCTGTGCACTG
>NNCB01001145.1:0-12013 GCA_002317545.1 Scenedesmus quadricauda | reverse complement strand
TCGAAGGTATGCAACGCGCCATAATACTGTAGGTCTGTGTAAGGGTAGACGTTTGTGGGATAAACGCTGGCTGTCCCCTATATACTTTTGGGCTACCTTTACAGCGTACGTTATCTCATGTCAATACCCCTGCGTCGGTCGGGGCGGGCTGTCCGGACCGGATAAAAAATGAACCCATAAATAAATGCTTGCGATAAAAATAAAACTATTCTAAGCAACCTGCTTTATTTTGTCTTATTTAAAAATAAAGGTGTCACCCTGTTTTTCCAGCCTTGCACTAAAGGTCTGGGCAACGTTCTCAAGAATCTTCTGTATCGAATCTGTTTTAGCATTACCGTTTCAATGTTTTGCAGCAGTAGGGGATTACTTTAACATGTTATTAACTAGTCACAAAGGCAGCAAACGGCGAACCGCTCGCTGAGTACGCGTGGGAACCACGATCTACGGCACTCGCGAAGTGCTCCGCGCAATCGCTTCTATACCACCGGGGCAGGCGTTCACTTGGATATATCTGTATATAGATATGTCTGGTTGATAGCTGTCCGGAAAACGTCGGCAACCCTGTATGCGCGGTGCCTGCAACACCAGGGTACCCGTGGAGCCAGCGCCAGCGCACCCACCCCGGACTGCTGTGAGACATCGATTCATGCTCACCCGGAGTTGTATGAATGCTTATTTACGCCTTTTCAGTGCCGATATCCTGACAACGGCATTTATGGGTGACCGTGCAGCCACGGTGTGCGGGGATGGGCATAACGCCCGAGCCCTGAAGATTGCAACCCGCTCAGCTAGCTCCTGTTTACAAGATGCACAAATGATATGTCAATACACTGTGTCCTGTGCAGCTAAAGTGCGCCTGTATGCTGCCCGTCCCACGTTGCTGCAGCTGCACACTGCGGCGCGCCAACCAGCAAGCGCACCTGCCAGCAGACGCGCATCCATCGTCTGGCCCATAGCCGGCCCGCAATAGATAATATTATGCATATAGTATGTATACGCGCTGTACAGATGTCCCAGCTACTTTCAGACGGACTACGTGCCATGAACTGCTCTGCCCCCGCCCGCCGTCAACGCGAGAATCTCCGTTTCTTGCGGGCGATCGCGGCGCCGATGAGTCCAGTGATTTTGCCCCGTGGACGTGTCGAACTGAGCTTGGAAGAAGCAGGAAGCATTGACGTTTTAGACTAGCATATGCACCCGCGGACAACACGGCCTTATAATAGCCATCTCCGACGCTCAATGCCGCTGGAGGTAAGATGAGATATTTGCTGCATTTTGAGCCACGCCGGAGCCTTCTACTCGCGTAGGCAGGAAGAAATCGGGACCTGAAACATGTCTGTCAAGTGCCTGGCAGAGGCTCAAAATGAGTAAGTGAATGTGCAAAACTTGTTTTCCCAAGAGGGAAAAGTGGTGTCATTGACCTGCTTTCCTTATATTAAATGAAAACCCATTCTAATACTTCAATTGGCAACCGAATGCGTTTTATTTCAGCGTTTTGCCCTGAGCGGTTCTTCACGGATCGTTTTTTATGCACTGATATGATGTACATAACTCGATCCATGGTCTATCGCCCTCATATATAATAATTTTAGATTGTTTTGATTTCACAAAAGCATCCCTTATTTCAATGCTGATTCGGCTTCTGATCAAGCCGGCAGCGTGGCGAGTGCTGAGAAGCTAAGAATGATCGTTATCGCCAAACAAGGACGCAGGGGGTACTTTCGTCGGTGTGCTTCCGTACCAGTGGGCCCGCTATCTCAAAACACAACGGAGGTAATGGTCGCGTTGCTCGATACAAAGATGTTGACCAGATGGCGTGTTGGTGATCGCGGCTGGCGATGGTCCGAAGGTCTACATATGAGGGGCTGAGCAGGGCACTCAGCTCCTGACGGATGAGGGCAGCTGCGCAGGCACGCAGGGCGTGCCCCTCTTCCGGCACCTTTGCGGCATTGCCCGCGAACTTTGCCGCGAGCGGCTACCTCCCTTCATTAGCTGCAATGGTAGTCGACCACCCAAGCGTCGCCGTTTTCATACAATTGTTCATCGTCAATTATGGGCGTTCGGTTGCCTCCCATCGATGCCGGGAGTGTCGACGCATATCCGTCCAGATCGAGCGGTCTGCCTTGGCCATTAAAGAGCATCCCTGCGTATGGCGATGAACGTAGGATGGGGCTGCTATCGTGACCTTTGCCCAGGCACCCCCTCGCGCGCAGTGTGCTGTATGTTGCGGGTTCTGAGCCAAGGCCTGTTCCGCGCGACGCCGCCCGGAACATACAGCCTGCTCGTGATCACTTTCCCACCGCTCCAGCCCAGGGCGAGGGCAGGCGACTTCGGCTCGCTGCTGCTGCAGTGCCCCGCGCTTTGCGTGCGCCTCACTGCGCCGCCGCGGCCTGCCCGCTTTTTTGGGCTCGGGTATTCATTTGCCCCAACATTTCCCCCATGCCCTTGTGATCACACCTGCGAGCGCGAAGCTGGCGACGCTGTCGGATATCAAGGCTTAAATGTCCTCAGCCGTCTCTTGCGGCTTCGACCGGAAATAGATTAGTATACTAATCATTTTGCAGGGAGGGACATTTGACCCAGATTGCAGTTATCGTAGGCAGCACCCGCGATTTGCCTGCGATAAGAGCGATAAGAGGCCCTTTGGAATCAGGCCCTTTGCTTTGCTGAGATCATTAAACATCTATCCTTTCATATCAAGTCTCAGCAATGCCTGATTGCATGCGAATCGCCTAACCGCATATCTATGTGTGCATTACTGATCCTGATGGTGTCGATGAGCAGATGCATGATGCTGAACTCTGGGCCTCGAACGCTTTATTACTGCGCATAATCTCACATCTGACGCTCCGTGAAGTCTACAGCAGCAAGACATGGATGCTAATCTCCTTATGCAAGGTGGATCGTTGCTGGAGCCTTCAGGCACACGAGTTAGTGGCAGATAAGATGGCGTTTATCTAATCAGTTGCTTTTACCCGTTATAATGCCTAGCATGGCCCATGTACGCGGAGCATTACTCAGATTTTCTGGTCACGTTGAACACAGCGGCCCTGGTGGACACAGCGGCCCTGGATTGTTTCGCGGCGGCAAAAAGCTTTCAATGCTTTATAAAGTGCATAATACACGCAGTAACCCGTTCTATCTCCCCGCCTCCAAGTCCCGCCCCGAACCGATCGCGGGTGTCAAGACAGTGCAGCAAGATGGCGCGTGATCTTGTCGCGGCACACCTTGTCCTCCGCCAGCGCCTTCTTCAGCAAGAACTCTGCGTAGATCTGATCGCTGGCTCTGCGTGCCTGGCTCCTCAGCGCTGTCCAGGGTGCCCGCGAATCGCGGCGCGCCGACCTCACGGCATTCATGCATCCTTCAAGTCGCGCCAGCGTCCACCTGGGCATCCACCTCGTTTTCGCCGTTTGTATTCCTGGAATGGTGAACGCATCGACGCTCTTGTCCGAGCCCACGGCTGGAAGAAAGCAAGAGCAGCGGCCAAGTCGCACGCTTTCAATCGCGTGAGCAGTGCGGGCGGCATCTGCGCCGCCCCCTGCGTGACGACCGGCGATCCTTCGATATCGGCGGCGTGATTAAGCGTGAAGCCCGTGATCGCGAACAGTAGCAGCCCGATCAGGCTGACGGCCCTCATCAGTTGCACCTGTGGGACACTTATCACCCTGAGCCCTCCGCCTCGCAGAGCTGCCGCAGCACATTTCTCCCCGCTGCCCAGGATATGCTCCGAGAAGTGCAGCCGACCTTTCTTGGGCAAAAGTTTGGCGAGCTGCGATTTGCGTTCGGTCAGCGGCCGGCGTGACTCTTGTCGTCTCGAGTGCTTTGCCGTGCGCGCTCGAGCAGGTCGAACGCGAAGTATTCGATCGCCTCGGCCGCGCCCTTGAGCGCATTCTGAAGCGACTGGAAATCGATCGACATTCTGCTCGAACGCCTTGGGCGTGCCGAATTCGTCGACCATCACCGAGTGATCGATGACGAGGTGGACGGGCACCTGCGGGTTGATCTTGGCTGCGTCACCGCCGAGCTTGGTGATTACATGACATCTGCGATGCCGGGGCAGCCGCTTTGACCTGTTTGACCGCGCTCACCGAGCTCTGCTTGTCCACCAACAGAATTGGGACGCTCGGGGTCAAAGCCCTTGCGAGCTTGACCGACCTGGTGTACCTTGACGTGAGCGACAACGTTGAGATTGACGACGAGGGTGCCTTGGCGCTGGCGGGCACGACGCAGTCACAACCCTGTGTGTCAGCAGGCAAGGTTTCAAGGAGCACGGCACGGCCGCGCTGATGGCCACGTTGAGAGGCGAGCTTCCTTGACTTGTATGGCATAGGAAACATGCTTTGAGGCGGATTATTATGAACTCGGCAAATCCTTGGTAGCGTGTGCGAGTGCACACTGAGTACCCAGCAAGTGACGCTCTTGCAAGCGTTCCTTGCAGGGCTGGTGCGGGCCGTGCATGCTCGTTAAGGCAAATACCGCAACACCGTTCCCCTCGAAGCCGTTTAGAGGTACCTGGGTACTGTCACGCTCTCAGCATGCGTCACGTTGGGTACTCTTGGCCCCGCTTTTGAGCTTCGACTGCGCGTGAAGTACGCTGTCAAGCGCCAGGGCTCCTGTACCAACAGCGGCTCAGGCACAATAGCACCGAATTCTTTGGATTCTCCAGGACAGAGGAGGGCACCACTTCTAAACCGTTTACTAAACCTATAATTGCCAAAGTTAAACCTATTGACACGCCAAGGATAGCAACTTTGAAGGTTCAGAGCTGAGTGGAGGAACCAACTTCGGCCAACATCACTCTCAGTTCATGTCTGCTGTAGTACTGTTACGCTTCAAAACAGCACGTTCCTGTAGGACTGGCGCTCTATACATGGCACCTATGTCAGCAGTTTCGACAGCCTGAAGCTTATAACTCGGTCTCATATGCTGTCGGCTCAATAGAAGTAGTTCTTCGGGCTGTTGGCGGTGTCGGACGTCGTTCAGCCGCTTAGGCCACCCGGTACCTTCCGGCCGGTTTTCCCTACTCAATACCCCGGATTTTGGTCGGCCTGGGTCACCATACCTACACCCGGCTCCTTCGAAGACATGGATATTGTCCCGCGTTTTGCATCACCACCCGTGGTACGCACATCTCAAACAGTGCATGCATCAAGTCGCGGAGTCTGATCGGCACAGGCAGCGAGGCGAGCGCATCCGCTGATCGACGAGATCAAGGCTTCTCGGGCTCATCTGCCTTTTTCTGATTATGCTTATGTCCATTATGCTTATGCCTATGCCCCTGGCCTAGTTTTCAGCCTTCGGTTGATCCTCTCCTTCACAAAGGCTGGTCGATTCAAGCTCACAAGCCTCGCGGGCTTCCGGCCGCTGCGCCCTTGAAGAATCTGCTCCTGCATCACTCGCGCTGTCGACAACGTCCGGCCACCTGCGTTGGTGTATGAGCCATTGGGTTCATGAACCATCTGGAATGCAGGGCAGGAGAGGCCATACCATCGGGGTCTAGGCCCCTTTGGTGTGATTGATCCTTTAATACCAATCCGGCAGCTGCGTCTGACACGGCCACTCGGCCAAGTGATGTGTGTTTCTCGAGACCGACATGCAAGCACATCCTGGCCTTGCCTGCGAACCGATGTCAGACAGCAGGGCCCCCTATCCACAACTGCGGATGCGCACCTCTGCCCGAGCCAAGAAGCCATTGGCCTGCCGTAGCGCAGAAGGACCTCGCAAAACTGCCAGCCCTGCTGGGGCCTGCGTGAAAGCTGTTCGGCCCAGATCGTTGCCTTGCCGCCCTCACTCACAGCCAGGGAGTTTATGCCGCATCATGCCCGGCGTCCTCATCGTCGAGGCGCTGGCGCAGGCCGGTGGCATTCTCGCGGTCGAATCGCTCGGTTTGGGTGGATCGGGCAAGCTCGTCTATTTCATGGCGATCGACGGCGTGAAGTTCCGCAAACCCGTCGAACCCGGTGTGCTGCTCGACCTTCATGTCTCGATCGTTCAGGCGAAGCGGAACATCTGCCGTGAACCTCAAGGGGACTTGGCGATGCATGAAGCACGAAATCCCGGCGATGCTCGCCGGCATGGGCTTGTGCCGACTGCCCTGTCGGCTGAGAATGCCACTCGCCTCACCGTAGCCACTTCCCAGTCGCCTTCGCGGCCAGCAAGCAATCCCGGGGTGACAGGCTCGCGAACACAGCTCGTGGCCTCTGCTGAGTGTCAGGGGTGCGCATCGGAGACGTCAACCATGTGAAGGAGGGGGATGACGAGACTAGTCAGGCTCTTCATTAGGTGATACAGGAAATCTGCTCCTAAGCTCAGATAAACTGATATGAGCACCAAGATCACAAGAGATCATGGCTGTGCACGCCAAGCCGCACTCAGTAGATTGAGATTGTAGAACTGGCTTCATAGCTAAGCGGTATTGCTGCACCTGGGGGGTTGCTGCGAGCAGCAAGAACCATGGCAGCCGGAGTGGCGCAAAGCCACCGCTTGACCCGTCGCCCGGGCGTCCGATAACATGGCATCACTGAACGCCGGTGCCAAGACAATGCGAGCCTAAGATCACAATGGCAGCCGCCACCTCGCCGCACTTATGAATGGCTTGTTTGACTCCGTACTAGCCCGGATCGATTCCGAAAATATACGTAACAGCGCCATCCTGATCCGCCAGAGAGTCGGCTGACCCGCATCTAATGCGGTCTAACGCTGTATCAGAGGAACCTGCGATGCCTGCAGTGGTACCACTACTATACGTAGTCTATCGCGCGTACATCTTGCCTTTTGCCGCGGCGGTGTGCCATGCGGGGGTGTGAGCGGGTCGATTGGGCAGTGGTGATCAGTTGTCTTGAGCAACCGAGCTGGTTGAAGAGGCCCTGCAAGCGCCCAACAGCGCAAATGAGGTTACAGGGGAGAGTGCACGCGGTGCTTATGCGCCCAGGTTAGAACGTCAAGCACGACAGGTGGTATTTCAAGGATGGCTCCACTGCAGCTAGCGCCACAGCTTCACAGCCTCCCACCTATCCTACACAGACGAACTCAACGTTCAGTGTAAAGCTATGAGTAAAGGTTCCACGGGGTCTTTCCGATCTTGCCACGGGAACGCTGCCTCGCCCTGCACAGCGGCATTGATAACCTTCACTGAGTCCCGGTGTGGCTCAACCGGCACCAGCTAGCTGTGCAGGGGATGGAAGTGTCTGCAGCAAGTTCCGTCAACAATGCCACCCTGCAGAGACGGCGTCGAAGAGCCGCTGCGATGGTTGTGGTGCTGCACCTGGCAGCTCAGACAGGTCTATGATAACAGCCTTCCTCTGAACGACAGGCGACATAACGATCATACGGTATGCCACACTCATTCATCAGCGCCGTACCGTATGAGCTGTCACACAAAAAATCAACGGTACCGGTACCGTACAATCACATGTGCCCTTTACGGCACGGTGTTCCAGTCTAGCGTACAACATCCTGACAGCACCGCCTCACAAGTAATAAGGCAACGCAGACACTGAATCATGGCGTCGATCTCAGCTCGTGCGAACCTCCGCCCTGCGCTGGCGCCTTCTTCAGCTCGCCCTCTTTAACGCTAGATCTGGTCGCACAGCTCTGCGAGCTCGAGCCCCGCAAGGCGCTGTCCAGGATGTCCCTCGCCTCGCGGACCCGCCGCCCTCGACGATGCCGCACCCGGTCGACGCAGGTGAGGGTGAGGATCCAGCTCGCTTGGCACGCAGGCATCCGGTACATGGCGCACACCTTCGCGGCCTGCATATCGAACCAGCTCGCTGGTCGTCCGACGGGAACTGATCGCGAGGAGCAACGCGGCGGCCTTGACGCTGCCCCGCCTGGCCGCAATCGAGACTCACAACTTCGCCGCGTGCGAGCACGATGCAACCCCAGTCGACATGGCGGCCCTGTCTGCACTGAAGGGCCTGCCGGAGTTGTACCTGTGTGATATCCGTGCTCCCTGCTACCGGCGCCTCGCCGCGCTGCGGATCTTGTAGGTCCTCAGGTTGAGCAGTGCCAGCGTTGCCCTCGGCTCCGCGCACCCGGCCATCGCGACCGTACACGCATCCACCTGCACGATATCAGGTTGGCAGGCGGCGGCAGGGGCGGTTTTACGCGACCCCGCTATTGGCGCGCGCCGCCAGCCTGCGTGGCGCTTTCAATATCGCCAGGTGGTGAGAGTCATCGCACAAGGTCCGTGGATGAATGAGTGCGCCGTCAAGCCGGGCGCTTCATGCTAGGCCTCAAGTTTCTTTCGCTTGAAAAGTATCGGATTTCGCCAATAGGCGCATGCAGGCTGGCTGGCTGGGTGAGTCTGGGCACCTGGGTTTTTGAGGACCGCATTGGTGATGCGGGTGCGCCGTCTACCGGCAAGCCGTTCCATTCGAAGATCGGCGGAGTCTCGACAGGAACTTGTACGTGAGCCCCTGAGCGCAGCGTCTCCAATTTACGTCCCTTGATGTGGGCCGACGTCTTTTGCCCCTTATGACTGCGGATATAGCGCCCGAGCCGCGTACGAAGGGCATTGCGCGTCACCCCCACGTGTTTGATCGATCGATCGACGGCGAAGGCATATACGCCTGCTTCGGCAAGTGCGACGGCACTGTAGCCAAAATCATCCTGGTCGGTCGGCGAGCAGTCAGCGATGAGGATGAAGCCGGGATCGATAACGCCGTAGGCATTGATGGCTGCTAACCTGCTGACTTGTTGCAGATCTTGGGCTTCCCAGTGCCAGCGGGCGTGCCGCTTGCGCCACGCATCTAATTCAACCCTGTGCTCGTCTGTTGCGCTTGTGCATGTTAATCGCCTTCGTCTTCCAGCGCGCGTGCACATCCCACTCAAGCGTTGCGAGGCGCCTCGCATACATCCTACGTACCGCCCAATCGAGTGAGCCTGAGCTGTTCACCCGCTGCTGGGTCTGGTGCAAGATGCGCATGTATGGTTTGCATGTTGCGCCTGGTCTCGAGTCACGGCAGACTGTGGCATACAGGTACGGACCGCTTCATGGTCCTTTGGCCTTGTATACTTCTATTTTGCCTGCTTTTTGGTGTCGTGTCATTCTGTTTGCACATACAGCACCTTCCTTACTTGAACTAGCAGGGCTGATGCTGGAACTTCGCGACCGGGTCAGGTTGATGTGTGCTATGTCCAATTAAGCAAGGGGTTGCATTGCATATGTCACACAACAAACGCGATGGCTTTGTCGACAAGCGAAGGTGTGACAGGTCGCCATGGGCTAGCAGATGAATTGCATCGGGCAAGGCTACGCGATGCAGCCGCATGAAACCCGAAAATCGCAATCTTCCGCAACGGCCTGCAGCAGCAGATAGGTGGGTGGGCTGCGGTGAGATTGGCAGCCTGATGGATAAAGAGCTCCGTCCTAGTCAGACACGGCACATAGACTGCCTGCACGACCCGCTTTGCTGACCGGTGAGCTGGCCGAAAACTGCATCGGCGCAGTTGAGCGCCTCAACAAGCACATGTACCTCGTGACAAATCGGCCTTGGATGGTGACCTGACGCAGGTAGTGCTGGGTAGGTACCAGCACGCCATGACTACCCGCGGCCTGCTCGAAGCCGACATGGAGCATCGTGGAGCTGCCATCACACCGTGCTCATGAACCACGACAACGACGCCAAGCTCGCCACCGTGAAGCAGGATGTGCGTGGTGAGGGTTTGCAGGCTAAGCGTGTAGCAGAGCCAATGGGATAGGTCGCCTCGTGGGTAGTTCTACCTGGAGGCTACGGCCATAACGTACCTGTAGCAGCCGTGCTGAAGTCAGTAACTCCAGCTCGCGCTTACAAGTATCCAGTCCACCTTGAGCGCGGATGGTTTCACATATAGAGCAGTGGTGTGAAGTCAACACACCCCACAAAACCCACCTCTGCTGCATGCTGACACTAAATCACGGTTGTGCAGCATCATTCAGTCCTCACTAGCACAAATATGCCAGTCCCGCGATGCCCTGAGGGGAAGAAATGTCCAGTACCTCGACAACGACACGCCCGAGACGCGCAGCACCGACCTTTAGTGCTTGAATGTACCCCTGGATCTCGCTGCGGAAGGCTCTCCTGCTGTGCCACCCAACCCACGAGCAATGGGTGTGTTGAGCAACGGCGACGACATGGAAATTGGCTTCAAACGCCAAGTTCCTGATCGAGATTTTGAGCAATCTTTCCTGCAAAAACATCACGTTTGCCGAACTGTCTGAAGTCGCAATCGGCCGCGATCAATGGCGACGGCATGGTGGTCGAGGACAGCTATATCCACGATACCGCCACTACGGGCCTCTATTTCAAGGGCGGCGCGCGCGACGTGCTGGTGCAGCGCAATCGCATCGAGAACACGGGGGATGCCGGTATCCTGGTCGGGTTCGACACCAGCGTGCAGTTCTTCGACCTGGACGCCAACCCGGGCTACTACGAAGCGATCCGCGGAACGGTTCGCACAAGCGGCAATCACGTCAGCCCGGCTATTCCGGATGCGCGCCGTAGCGTCTCCTCCGTGCGCCGTCTGAACGGCGCTCGCTCGCCGCCCCAGTTGCCCTGCAACTGCGCAGCCCAGCTTCCAGGCAGGCAGCGCAGCCCCTTCCAACGCCCACGAGCGGCGCCGCAGTCGCCCCCTCGGCAACGCGGCCGCCCCGCCGCCCCGCTGATCGCGCTGCTCCGGCGGTTCGCCCCCGCCGACGGCGCACCGACCCAGCCGATCGCCGGCGGCCGGCGGCAGGTGCTGACCTTCTCGGTCACCAATAACGGCAATGGCGTCGAAGCCTTCGGGCTCAGCACGATCGCCAATACCGGCGGCGACAATTACGATCCCGCCGTCACCCAGATCTATCTCGACAATGGCGACGCCGCGCTTTCGACGCCAGTACCGACACGTGTCTATCGGGCGAAGGGGGTCGCGAAGACGACCATCATGCTCCAGACGGAGGACGCTTACCGGCGGTACGACCGCAGGTTCCTCCCGAGGAAAGCTCGGGAGGCGCGGGGCGGGTCGCTGACCCCGCGCCAAGAAGGGTGACGCGGGTGGCTGCAACATTTCTTCCCCCGCGTCTAACTTGTGTCAGGGGGCGAACTGGTTCCCCCTGCGGCCGTCAGGCCGCGTCCGCGCGGGCGGCACTGGCGGCGTTGGCGGCGTGGCGGCCGCGCAATGCCGCGGCGTCCACCCTCTCATCCGCGCCTCTTGAACCACCACCCAAACCTCCTCCAGACTCCGCCCTGCCCCTGCCCTCCTCTTTCTTCCTGGGCTCCGCACTGTCAGGCAGTCCAGGATGGGCGCTCCAAGGGCCACTTCATGGTCGACATCGCGCGGCCAGGTGCGCCGGCCGCATGCAGCACAATCATTGTGATCCTGCGTGACGTGAGCTGCATTGATGTTCCAGCCCTGTTCGGCACGGCACCGTCTCATGGCAGCACAGGGAGGCTGCAGCCGCCAGCCGGCGGGCCGCGCGGCAGGCCGGCGCCGCCAGGGTTTGCGCCAGTGCGGCCGCGCCGGCGACAGCCGGCTTGATACCGGCGCGCGGCTGTGCCCCCCGCCGCGCCCTGTCTGCACCTGCGCAGTTACGGGACCTCCTCCGCTGTCACTACGCCACAGGCGGCCGTCTTTGCACCCTGATCCCGTCCCCATATCACCCAACCCTTGGCTCCACCCCTTAGCCCGGTCGGTGACGCCTCGCCTGTTGACGTGCGGCCCACCAGGCCACATTATTTGCACGCTGACGGAGTACCTTCCCAAGGTAGATTGCGAAAGCGCATGCTAATCCTCGACAAGCTGGCCGAGGGCGGTTTCCAGGTGAATTCCAGCGGAGTGGGGGGATCGGTCGTGCCACGGTCCGGCAGCGGTTTCTGGATTCAGCAGGGGTGCCGGAAACGAGCAGGTGCCGCGGCAGTGGGGGCGCCGGTTTGGTCGTAGCTTGATCGATAAATCTGGGGTGTGCTGTACACGTTGCAGGGTCGTGGGAGTTCCGTGTGGCGTAGGGCCGTTGCGCAACACGCAGGGTGTTCACGCTGCTGTGTGGCTG
>NNCB01001144.1:0-12017 GCA_002317545.1 Scenedesmus quadricauda | reverse complement strand
GCGTGACGGCGCCGCGCCGGCTGCTTCGCCGGATCGCCGTCAGCCTGCCGGTCGGCGCGCGGCGCCAACCCGCGCGTGAGGTGGTCGATGCAGCCCCCTCTCTGCCGAAGCTGTTGCGGCTGCGATTCATGGTTGACGAGCGACTTTGTTGCGGCATCGACGCCGCGGGGATCGACTGCCGCCACGCCTGCGTTGAAATCGCCCCGATCTGGTCGTCCCGACCGTCGGACCACTCTCCCGCGTCATTCGCAGTTGTCAGCATGCTCGCCGCCGACAGCCCCGACGGCCCCGCGCCGACGAACCACGACCCGCCCCGCCGGCGGCCGCCGCCGCGGCCCGCTGCGGCGTCATTCCGCTGCTGCCGCAATCCTTGTCTGCCGTCCCTGCGCCGATCATTCATCGTGTCCGACGCTCATTCTGTCACAAACATCTTGGTTCAGGGTCATCGCGCGCTCAAGGTTGTCGATGAAGTAGCGCACCTGGTGGAGGGGCGGGCGGCGGCCGCTGACTCAGCGTGCGGTTGGAGCCAGTTGCAGCCATGGCGGACGCGGCTGGCTCGGGGCTGCTCAGTGCGAAGTTCTGCCGTGCCGGGCGGTCACAGCTAAGCCTTGGCTGCCGCAAACTTTCAGAGCATCCCGCACGCAGCCCGCGGTCTCGCAGGTGATTGCGATAAGGAAAACGTCTGCAAAACGCAACCGGCGCCTCCCAGCACCCACGTGGTCCATTATGAGCGCCTTCTTGTCCGACAGGTCCAGCCCCCCAAAGCTCGCCGCCAGCTGGGCGACGATCATCTTCTCGGTGTCGGCGAATTCATCCCACGCGCCCTTCGTTCCACCATCGCCCGCTCGTCCGGCGCACCGCCGGCCGCCGCGGCACCCGTGCCCTCGCCGGCGCCCTCGCCCGCGGCGCCATCCACCGCCCCGGCCGCGCACGGCTGCGCGCCGCCAATCCGCCGCAGCCGGCGCGGGGGCCTCGGTGGCGGCCTCCGCCGCGACCTGCTTCTCCTCGGCGGCTGCGCGGCGCCATCGGCCGCGGCCCCGGCGCCGTCGGCGGGGCCTGGGGCGGCTTCGCGCCCCGAAGTTTGTGTAACCCCAGTCCTGGAGGAATTGATGGACGTCCCTCACCAGCCCTCGGGACAGGACGGGCCAGGTCGGCTGCGGCGAAAAAAGAAGTGTCAGGCGTCCGCATAGTGAGCGCATGTGGTTGCTTGCCGAGCATTCTGTTTCCGCAGCAAATAAGGCAACGCGGGGGCAGCGGCGGGGCGCGGCGCTGCTGCTATGCCAATGCGCGGGTGTTTGGGGGTGTCCTGGTGGGACTGACGGCACCTGCCAGGCCGCGTCAGGAGCCTCGTGCGCTATCGTCATGAAACCATGTGGCAACAATCTGGTTGCTGCGGCACGTGCATTGGGGCGCCATGCGGGGCAGGCACAACGGGGGTTCAGGCGCCGCAGCAGGCGTGCGGACGGCGACGCCGCTGACCGCTGCCATGCAACAGCGGGAGCTTGTGCGGCACGGCACTATGCCGCGCATGCACGCGAGGAGGCGGGCAGCGCGAGTGGCCGAAGCTGATGCGACGCGTCGCGCCGTCGCATCGCCGCGCCATCACCAAGGGCACGCACCGTACGGCCGAAACCGCAGCACTGCCATCGCTGCTGGCCCGCTCCGTCTCGTGAGGACCATAGGCTTCGGCCCACAAACAGCAAGGCCTCGACCAGAGTCGTCTGGAGCTCCGTCTGCCCGCACAGCAGGCCGATTCCTATCCCTTAAGCCATATGATCTGCCCGATGACGCCATGGAGGCTGGCCGTGGGTCTGTTTGTCAGCTAGATCATCGTTGATCTGGCAAAGTGCACTATGATCACACCACAGTGATTGAATGCCGTCTGATTGTTTTGATCAGCATGCCTACTTTGAGTTGGCTCGCTGATGTTCGCAGGTTGTTGTACCAGTGGCCGCGACGGCCCGTCATTACGGTATTGCAGAACAATGCGATACAACGAGAGCGCTTTTGGACTTTAGCACTGTGGGTTTGATGCTAATCTCCGGTTTGCCACGGGTCACCGCCACGCCAGCCCATGCCATGTCAGATGCCACTGACGACCGCGTCAAGAGGCCAGGCGCCTTCGAAATTGGAGGAAACTGGAAGCGCATGGAGCTGCGTCAGGCGCAACCCCGGCCGATGCTCGCTAGCGACCGGCTCTGGAGCGTGCGGCGCAGATATCTTGGTCACATTCGTCGCGGTCACCGAATTGCCACTGGCGAGGCCATGCACTGGTATGGTGCGGTAACCGGCCATAGACATAGCCAATTGGCGGCCGCCGATCCACCCTGCCAGACACGCCAAAGATTGAGTGGAAACCTCCCTGAATATCTTCCCGGATAAAGCAGTAAAGGTAGGCGATACCTGGAAAAAAGATGCCGCTATGTCTATGCAGATGTTTAAAATGAATATCTCCAGCACTCCCTCACTGAAGTCAATCGTCAGGAGTGGAAGCGAACCGACGATGCATGCACTCACACACTCACTCCGCCGCCGGCGTGGACACGATCGGCGGCAGGGCTGAGTCAGCGCATGGAGGGAGGGGAGATGGCGTCGCGACACAGTTGGCTTGCGCTGGCTACGGTGAGACGTTGGCTGGCGGGAACCCGAGTGGCCTGTGTGTGTTCGCTGTGCGCTCTGCGGCGGCGCTCCGGCGAAACAGCCCGTGAGCGGGGCAACTGGCACTGGAGTTGCGCGTCCACTCTTGGTGACGATTTCCCCTCGGGGTCGTATCGCTTCGCGCGCAGATTGGCGATCTCGACCGCAACATCGCTAGCGAAATGTCTCGGTCGACTCAGGGCAATCGCGAAGCTTATAATTCAGCTGTCAAGCGGGAGCGCGATATGCTGGCGGAACTTGATAGGCTCACGAAGAAATATAACTCGCAGCAGCGTGAATCAATTGAAATGGCGATTCTGCAACGAGAAGTCGATGCGAATCGTCAACTGTACGACGGTTTGCTTCAACGGTACAAAGAAATTGGCGTCGCCGGCGTCGGAACCAACAATACCTCGGCAGTGTGCCAGGATAGCTGCCAAGACCATGTCCAGCCCCCGGCGATGCTGAATCTCGCGCTGTCGATCATCGTCGCATCGGGTTGGCTTCGACTGTCCGTTCTGGTATCCCTGCGCTGCATCATATGCAGCCTGCGTGACTAACGTGATTACTTCATGTGGACCGCGGGTCGCATGCGGCATGTACGTCGCAGGCGCCGTGCTCCGCATGACCAGAAGATGCACGCGCACGCCTCGTCCACCATGCTGGCCCAGGTGCCCAACGTCGACTACCGCGTCGAAGGCAGCAAGCAGGCCGCGACTGTCCGACGCGTCGACCGTCCCGCCGAGAACCTGCTCGTGGTGTTTGCCGGTGCCGTCGACCGCAACAACCAGAAGATCAAGGAATCGATGGAGGCCAACAGCGAGTGGATCAAGCGCGCGACCTGCGACGCCAACAACGCTCGAACCTGGCGCCGCATATCAGGCAAGGTGATCGCGCGCGCTTCGGTGCTGCAGCACTTAAGCACACGGTGCCGCCGCGGCGAGCGCCGCCCCGGATGGGACGGATCGCTTTGTTCGTTTACCGTAAAAAATAATTTGCTTTGCATCATGGTTAATGCCAAGCGCGCCAACCGCCACGAAGCGGGCAGGGGTAAGACGCCGCGGTGATATCTTGAGGGGCACTCGCACGACGGCGGCCGGCGCGACGCCGGGCCCGGTTCACGTCCGGCGCGACACCGTGGTCGCGGTGGCGGTCGATGTGCTGGCCGAAGCTGACGAGGACGCGGTGCCCTCGCTGGGGACCTGGTGAATTCGGTTTCGATGGCGATGGGACGCATCTGGTCGCGCGCGGTGGCTGAGTGGGCGCATGAGATATCCTTTGACTGGTGATGCCGAGGCCTCGTGAGGTCGGCGCCGCTGGCCAGCGCCTTTTTCCGCGGCGAGCCGGCGTCGGCGCTGCTCGAGGTGCTCGACTCCGAACAGAATGGCAAGTTCCAGGACCATTACGGAACTGCTTCACACCGCAGCGACAGCGCGCTCACTGCGAGCGCCCACATTCGCACCCCTCCGAAGCGTGACCTACCGGCAGCCCTCAGAGTCGGACGCGGCTGCGCCGCAGCTGCCGGGCGACGCGGACGGGCTCAAGCGGTACCTGGTCAATGAACTGGAAGGCGTCGGGCCGGCGACCGCCGAGAAAATCGTCGAGGCGTTCGGGGTGGAGGCTCTCGGGCAGGTGCGCGGCGGGCGCCGCGCGACACACCCCCTGGCGTTGCGCGGGTGTGGTGACACCGCTCGCCTAGGGACGGGGAAGCTGCGGCGCGACAGCCGCCTGCTGCTGGCGATTGCCCGCGCGTCAACGACGCCTGAACGCAGCGAGGAGTTGTTCGATGTCCCAGGACCTGACGAGAAGATTATCCGCCGCCGATTGGCCAGGCCTGTGGCACGCGTGTGCGTCGCGCTGCGCGACGTCGGTGCAACTGCGCCATGCGGCGCCCGCGCCGCAGGTGCTGTCCGGCGCCGACTGCGCCAGCCGGCTGGCCCAGGAGGCCGGCGTGCGGCCGAATCGAGCAGAAGATATTGCGAGGCAGTGAAGCGCAAGATCGGTGGGCCCGGGTTCGAGCCGGGATTGCGACTGGGCAACGCCAGAAGCGGTGTCAAAGACGGCGCGCCTGCACCAGGGCCTTGGCCAATCATGGTCCCGCGGCCCGTGCCCTCGTCCAGCCCGCGACCGCATCACACCTGGGCCCGCTCACCTGCGCTGTCTCGGCCACTTGAACCGCCAGTGCACCCGCCCTGGAACACACGCGTCTCGGATGCGCCAGAGTTCTTCGGTGAGTGGGAGATGGCGGCCATGATCCGCCTGACGGCCGACATCCACCTCACGCCAAGCGGGTCGACGCCGTCAGAGCCAAGTTTGGGAGCGCAGTGGCGGCCATGGAGGCGTTCTCAATCAACCCATGGGGAGCCGCGCGCTCGGCCGGCCTCAGTTGGCTGGCTGGCGAGCAGGTGGGACGCCCCTCTCTCGGCAAGTGTGTGCGGGCGGGCGTGCGCAGGTGCGCGCGCGCGCACGGCAGCAAACGCTGCCTCCAGCGCGAACCACAGGCAGGCCAGGCCCTGCCACCCTTCCTTATCTACTCTTCCTCACTGATTCGCATTGCTGCCGGGCAGGGATGCTTCGTCCCCGGAGTTCGCTTCACCCACGCTATTTCACTTCGGTGATACCCTTCCCATTTAACCTTCGCCGCCCGACGGATCGGCAGCGAAATTAAATGGTGAGGAGCGGGTGCCTCGTATCTTTGTAACAGATTAAGCTCCTGGGCCGAAACGTTTCAATTCCTTCGCGCGTTTCTCCGTTTCTAATCCACTCCACCTCCACGCTGGATCGTTGGTTCGCAGAAGGTTGGGGGCGATATCCCTTGCAGCTGGGACCGCGGTCGCGAGGCGGTCGTCTACGCGCGGGGCTGGCGGTCAACGGCGGCCACACGGCCCAATCCTGGCGAGAGCTCATCGGAACGCTCGCGCATCAGTTCCCATGCCGCGATCCATAGGCCTGCGCGCCGAATCGCCGGATCGGCGATCTCCCGGTACCCGTCCCATCGCAGCTTTTTGACGGGCTCTTGGCGGTGCGAAGGACCGTGGACGTACATCGCGAGGTTCCCGCTGGTCTGGATGCACTTCACCCATCCGGCCTTGCTGAACGAGGCCCGACAGCGCACCCACCCCTCCCTGCCCCGGCCATTCGCTCCCGCCATCATCGATGAGACCCAGGATCTCATGCGAACCACCGGCCGGCCGTGGCCCGAGGACGCGGCGCCGCTCGCTGGCTGCGCGGGGCAGCTGCGCAAGGCGGGCCGTCTGGTCGTCGAGCGCCCCGACTCGCTGGCGCAGACGGAGGGCGGCCTACCGTGGGACACGGCGGAGCGGCGGGACGCGCTGCGGCGTCAGGCCGCCGAAAAGATCCATCCGGATGACTGGTGAGCCGCCGCGCGCGGCCGCCGACGGCGCCGCGGCATGGCCCGCGCCCGCAGCCGCAGGCGCCGCCGCCGCGGCGGAGCCCGTTGCCCGCGCCCGCGTCGGGGTTTCGCGATTCGCGCATTCAGACCGCGCCCTCGCGGGCCGGCACGTAACGCGCGCGCGCGCGCGTACGCACGCGCGCTGGTGCGCGCTGCGCCACAGGTGGCGGTGAGTGGGGCTGGCAGAGGGCCTCGTCGCCCTGGCTGCGCGCGGCGCGCGCGCGCCGGCCCGCCCCGAACCCGGCATCGCCCCGAGCTGCACCGGGCCAGAAGACGCCGTGCGCGGGGCCGCGGCGGCGCCGTTCATATTCGTTCATCAGCCGCGGAGCCGGGGTGCGGCAAGCGCACACAGGGCGGGCGATCGTCGAGGACGCGCGGGAGCGCGGCGAGTCCATTGCAGTCTGCGCGCCCACAGGCGCGCGCGGCGCGCAGCGCACAGCAGGAGACGCGCGAAGCGAAGCGCGCGGCGCAAAGCGCGCGGGATGAGCTCGCGGTGCAAGCGCGTGGCGCAATGCGCCGGCGGCACCGCGCAGATCAAGCGCAGCCGCGCCCGACGGGCCGGAATGGCAAAGGGGCTGCTCGGCGCGCATAGACCCCGCTTGCGCCTATATCCGTGGTGCCGCTGACCGACATCACCGTCGCGCTGCAACATCGACACGATCGCGATTTCGCCCCCACCCGTGCCCCGCCCGCTTGCCCAAGGTCTGGCGCAGCGTGCGCCTGGTGCGGCTGCGCAACCAATGGCTTCGCACGCAACCGCGCCCGCGCCCGCAGGCCGCGCCGCCCAGCAGCTGCAGCGCAGGGCCGGCGTGCCTGCAACCACCGCCCACCGCTTGCTCGGCTGCATGACCCCCGAGGCGCTCGCGGCCAAGAAGGCAGCCGCGGCGCGGGATGCCGGCAGCAGCAGCGACGATGAGGAGGACGCTCGTCTGCCGCCTGTGTGGGCGGCGCACGAGCGCCAGCTCAGCAGGGCGGGCGCCCTCGCTGCCGCCCGCGGCAATGGCGACGCCCAAGCGGATGCGGCGGATCCGGAGGATGGAAGGCTAGCGACGACGGGGACACCGATTGGGACGCATTCGAGGATGCAGACGGCGACGCGGCGGCCGGCGGCGCGCGCGGGCAGCGGTCGGTGTGGGAGTTTACGCGGGCAATCCGCTGCCCGACAGCGCGATGTTGTGGACGATGCGAGATGCTGTCAACGCCTCTTGGCCCGGCTGGTTGCGGCGCTCAGGTGGGGCGAGTTTTGGCGTCTCTTGGGCGCAGGGGAGCGGTCGCGATTTCGTCGCGGCAGGCGGCGATCTGGGTCACGGGTGTGGCAAATGACCAGCATCCACGGGGCTGACGCCGGTGATCCTCGAGCTTGGTGGCCAGAACCCGACGGTCGTCGACCAGCCGCGAACCTGGACGATCGCCGTGGCCACATCGCTGGGGTCTAACGCGAGGCTGTCTCTCGTGCCCATGGCCCTGCGCCCACACACACTGACGCACACGGTCGATGCGCACGAAACACTCCCCTGGGCGGGCGGGGCGCGCGTCTGGTGCTGGTCGGCGACCCGGACCAGCTGCCGCCGGTGTCCCCCGCGATGCCCTTCGTCGCGGCATTGTCGAGCGCGCGACCGCCGCGCACGCTGTGGGTGGCGCGCGCCTTTCTTTCTGATTTTCAGCCGTTCCGCCCTTCACAGCCCCGAAACAGGCGATAGGATGGACGGCGCCGGGATTTTCGAGCGTGTGGGGGTTACCAATTCATGGCCGCGAAGAAGCTGAATCTCGACAATTTCCTGCCGTACCCGTCTGTCCATCGGCACCAAATGCCCTCGTCAAGCCTGTGCTCGCCGCCGAATATGGTGGATCGTCTTCGATGCCCCTGCGCCTCAGGCACTTGAAACCCAGCTCTTCGGCCCGCAACATCTCGATCGGCGGAATCATCTATCGCCGCGATTTGAACTCGTTCAACTTCATCAACACACGACCGCCGGACCACGTTCCAGCAGGTCACGACCGGCGGCCCAGATCAACGCGGGCGTGCCGCTGACCGAATTCATGTCCTTTTTCGCCGCTACAGGCCACTCAATTCGCTGATCTGGGTTCTGCGCATCCTCATTCTTGTGGCCGGCGCACGAGCGCTGTTGCTGCCTGGCGCGGGATTCAGAAAGCAATGGCTGCGCAGAGCTCACCGATGCAAAGACGCCTCTCCTGCGTGCGGCAACGCAGCCATGCACCTTTCCCCCAGGATTGCCGCCGTCAGCACAAGGCCGGGTCAGCACTACGCGCGAGCACACGCGTGCGCTCAAAGCCAGCCACTCACCCATCCTGCGCAGGCGCCCGCCCACCAGCATGGACGTCTGGCGGCCCAGGCGTCAGCGCCTGATGACGTCATCAAGGCCATCTACTGGCACTCGACTCAGCCACCGAACCCTGGCCCACTGGATTGAGCCCTACCCACAACGGCCGGTGACATTCAGTGCACCGGTCACCGCAGACACCGACATCATCGGCTTGAGCGACAATGACGTGGATGACGACGACGACAAGGATGATCGGATGATGAGGATGACAAGGATGATGCGGCGAAGCTGCCACGGTGGAGGCGCCCGGGCCTCCATTGGCTCGCGCCTCAGTCTGGCCAGCGACGCGGTGTGGCTGCAGCTCCATGACGGCGCCAGCCCCTGCAGGTGGCGGCGGCGGCGCGCGAGGTGGTTGAGCGCGTGAGCTGCGCGATAGGGGCGCGGAGGTGCAAGAAATTCAGGTGTGGACCGGTTGCCTGCGCAGCCTAAACCCTGATCCCTCACCCGTGCCGCTGTCCCTTGAGCCTGGCGGCCGCGCGCCTTGGCATTTGGCGGCATGCGCGTGCGAGAGGGTCAAATGGTGTCTGGAGCGCGGCAGGGTCACCTGTGTCAGCCTGCGCAGGCCTCGCCGCGTTGATCATGGCGCAGCGTGAGCGGCCAGTGCATGCAGGCAAATCGACTATTAGCACCGATTTGCGCCGCCCGACGCCATGCTCCCCAGGTCCTCACCACCACCAAGAAGGACGCCGCGGGGACGCACGCCCTGAACGCACTGCTGCAGCCGCTGATGAATCCCGAAAAGGACGCCAACGGCACAGCCAAGCCGGCGGTGCCTGCATGGCCGGCGCGGGCGCGCCGACCTGGCGGGTGGGGGACCGGGTCGTGCAGACCGCGAACGACTACCAGAGGCTTGTTTCGAACGGTGGGCCGGGCCGGGCCAGCCAGCTGGGCCGTGCGCACCCTGCCGCGCCCCGCCATACGCGGGGCGGCAGCTACCCTTTCCGCACCCGCCGGCGCGGTGCGACGCGCGAGTGCCGCGGGCGCCAAGCCAAACGGCCCCAGTGTGCACTGCTGTCGCTTGCCCGCCGCGGCAGGGGCGAGTGTGCCGACCAGCGGCCGCCACGATAGGCGGCGGCGACATGCCCGCAAAGTTGCACCCCTGCTCGCTCTGCCACGCGCACCCCGCCCAACGTTGCTCGCTGCTCCAGGGGACATTGGCATTCTCACTGGGCTGGGTGAAAGCGGGAGCGTCTTGAACGCTCAAGTGGCGTTCTGATCCCCGGCCCGGCAGCGAGAGAGGGCAGCCGCACGTGTGCAGTTGCACGGACGCGGGCTGTGACGAGTTCACCTCGGCGTATTGCCATCACCGTTCACAAGGTGCGGGCAGCCTGTGGGACAATGTCTATCTGTTCGACGTGAGTGTGTGTGTGTGTGTGTGTGCGTGTGTGCTTGTGTGCATGCGTGTGTACACACATACACGCACATATGCTCAGCCACCCCACACACACGCGCGCGCGCGCGCGCGCACGCATTCGCGGGCAATCCCCTTCGCCGTCCGCCACAAACACACAAACACATGCTGCGCCCCTCGACTGGCTCCAGGGCCAAGGCGGCGAGTTCCCCGTCGGTCCTGGTCGCCCTGCCCCCCGGCTCCCCCAGCGGCTGGCGAGGCAGCTGTTGAACACCGCCGTCAGCCGCTGCGAGCGAGTTCTCATCCTTGTCGCGTCGCGCGCCACGGTCGAGGCCTGCTCGCGCACAGAGCAGCGCCCGCGCCGGACGATGCTGCGGACTGGCTCGGCGCGCAGGCGGCGCGGCGGGGCCTCTCGCGGGTCGAACCGCGCGTGTTTCGCGGCGGGGCGGGCGCTGCAGAAGGCGGCGATGGGTCTGCAGGGGACGGGTGAGGGGGCGGGTGCGCCAATTCGCCGGCCAGAGGCATCCGCAGGCGGCGCGGGGGAGCAGGGCGAAGAGACCGGCCGGCATCGCGGCGGCGCAGACCAGGCACGGGACTGACAGGGCCCGGCGCCTCGGGAAGCGGGTGGCCGCGGCGGAGCAGTATGGGAAGCGCGCGCAAAGCGGGGGCCGAGCTGGACGCAGAGCGGCGGCGCGGCGGCCGGGGAGAGCGAGGGCGCCGCCGGCGACGCGGCAGGCACCGGCGCCGCCAAGCAGCGCCGCCCGCGCCAGTCACGCGGCAGAACAAGCGAGACGGACTCCGCGGGCCAGCGGGCGGCAGAAAGCGACAGCGGTCATATCTTCTTCATGCTCTGCCCAAAAGCGACGCTCGGGACAAGGAAATCATGGCATTTCCTCGGCGGGAAGCGATTAGTCGTGCCGAGAGGCAGCAGGCTGGTCTTCACAGTATCGTGCTAGCTAGCCTTCAAGGGAGTTTCGTAGCCAGGGCAGGTAGCGGTCCCCAATGAATGTGTACAAATGAATGTTTCTAACGAGACTGAGTGTTTTCAGCGTTGTCTCCCACGTTTCGCGCCTTCAGTCTGGCAGTGTAAAGCTGGCGTCGGCCCTCTGCAGGATGCACCGCTGGGTAGCATGCGCGGGGCAGGGACAGCATGCGCCTAGTGACTGGGCTTGCCGCTGCACAGCTGGGTGGAGATCGGCCTGCCGGCGCCAGCCAGTCGGCGCTTGCGCAAGCTGGGTGCGATGTCGCAGCCCGCACGCGTGCGCTCATGACTGCTTGATGACGAAGCGGGCATGCCCAAGGGCCGCGGCCTTCCAGGTGGCCTCTACGCTGCGCCCGACGCGACAGTTTGAGCGGTGTGACGCAGGCCGAGCCTCGCGTGTGCCCGCCGCACAGGCAAGCATAGCATGTAGTCAGTAAGGGCGTCGCACGCAGGAGAATTAGGGCTTGTGCGGCATGCGCGGCGGTGGCGGGTCCGCGGCCTGCAGCATCTTCCCTAGGTACTCTGTGCGATGCATGCACGTGTGGCGCGGCAGCTGGGCCAGAGTGCCAGAGGCCACCGCCGGCATTTCCCGTGCCCACGTTTGCCAGAGCCTTTACCCGTTTTCTCTGGATGCAATGTGTAGGACCTGATTTGTCGGAACTTCACCCTCCCACGCCTGGATCGGACTTCGTCGTTCGCTTGTCGGACGACTCGAAGGCACCCTGCCCGTCATCAGCTTAACCAGCAGCTGGTGTTGTCGAATGCTAGCAGCTTTTGGTGGGGCCGGGACGAGGAGCAGGCGGCCGGGGCAGAGGGTGGCGCGGGCCAGAGACTGCGGACATGGCGTGTTGGCTCCGCCTGAGAGGAATGAGAGCAGCCCCGGGCGTGTCGGCACATGACGCGGTCGTCATGACGCGTGCCAAGGCGCGCAGGACGGGCTGGCGGTCCCGGCCACCATCGCCTGGGGCGCTGCACTGCCGCCGCCCAGCCGAGCCTGAAGGGCGGCGCCGACGCGCCGTGGCTCGCGGCGGCCGACGCGCGCAGCCAGCCGCTGGAGCAGCCGCGGCTCCCTGACGACGTCAGCAGCACCACCGCCAGCCCCCAGCTCGCGCCCGGAGACGCGCCCGAGGCGCCGCCCCGGCTTGTGCGCCGTCGCGGCTGCACTGCGACGAGCGGCGCGCCGCCGCGGCGCCGCCCGACGCGTGCCCGGACCAGCGGTGTGCCAGGGAAACCGCAAGCGGCGCCCCCGCCGCCGGTGCCGGCCACAGCGCTGCCGACAGCTCTACGGCG
>NNCB01001143.1:0-12018 GCA_002317545.1 Scenedesmus quadricauda | reverse complement strand
GCGGTCCCCACGTCATGGCAGCCTCAGCGCAGCTGCCCTGCATCCCTCCTGCGTGTGGCAGCTGCAGGTCCGGCGGCGGCCACGACGAAGGCATCGTTTATGCCGACATCGATCTTGGCGAGTGTATCCGCCCCAAGCTGATGCACGACATCATCGGCCTCACCGCTCGACATCTTCAACCTGACGGTCGCGCGCCCCGCGCGCATCGGCGCTGTTTGGTCGGCGCCGCCCGCACTCGCACGTGGGCAGCATCCTCGAAGAGAGACAGTATCCTGGCAGGTACCTTATGAACGCATCGATCACCGCGCGATATTGCTGGAGCGCTGGCTTGCCGTGTGAACGCCTGGCCTGGCACGCATGCGCATGACGCATATTGCTCACCTGGGCTCGATGCGTCATCGCCCCGCCATCGCATCATTTTGCCGCAGATTCACGGCAGCCACCGTGCCTCTAGTTGTCCTGCATAATGTTCTGTGATGTAGGCAGCACCGCTATACTCCTGTAAAGGCTATCGCCTGCGATGCCAGCATCTCCGCGCGAGTTTGAAATGCAGTGCGCGGTGCGCGCAGAGGCACCGCACTTCCAACTGCCATTGATAAACCGCCATCTTTACTGCCATCGTGCAGGGAAAGGCGGCAATATAGCCGCTGGTGGGGAGATGCGCGTGCCAAGACCGCAGCCGCATTTGGAAGAAGTGCTCGCGTCCGACAGGCCGGACATGCCGCACTGTCGCGATTTCGCGGCAGATGTATCACCTGCTGGAGCACGTGACACATGCCTGCGGGCAGCACTTGGGGGCAGCGCCGGGTTTTTCACATAAGGCGCTTCCCATTGTTCTGCTGGTTGCAACATGAGAGGAAGCAACAGCGGCACAAGGTGCACGGTGTGTTGTTGAGGCAATGCGAGGACGACTGTAAGATTTGTGTTTGAGCTCATGGTGGTGTGCATCAATCAGTGGCTCATCAGCAGCGGATGTTTGCTCTTGGTGAGCAGATTTTTGGTCGTGCCACCGAATGTCTCGCGAAGCCGGCCGCGACCGTATGCGCCCATCACGATATAATCGGCGTCGAACAGCACGGCCTCATCGGCGATCAGGAAGTCGGCGTGGAACTTGCCGATGTCGGATCAAAAACTACCGAGCAGCCAAGCACAATGAAGTAACGAATAGACAACGGCACAGTCGACTGGGTGAATTGTGCTGGTCACTGGGGGACCCGCGGCGACGAACGTTCAGCGCTGGTGAACGAGCGGATGACAGGCCAGCGGCCGGCACGTCGGTCCGGGATGTCTCCGTCATCCTGCCATTATCCATCGTATAGGAAAAATACATAATGGGCTGCGCCCGTTCAAAATGCATGACGCTCGACCAACAGTGATCGTGAACGCTCCGCGACGCCGGGGGATCGCAACGCGCAAAAGCGCGTACCCGGTCATTTTCCAGGAGTATCACGATTTGCTGCAGCGCACAGCGCCGTCGACGAGGTGTGCAAGGCGGCACCAACAGCGCTGCTGCCAGCTCCCTTGCGGCGGGAGCTTGCGCTGCGCGCCTCCAGGACCGATGCAAGCGAGCCAATATTTGGCTGGAAACTCTTGATGCTGGTCAGGTGCAGCCCCGCGCGGCAGGAGCAGGCCGCTGGATGCAGGCCAGTCGTGGCGGCGCTAATGCAGGTGATGGCCGCAGTGGGCACTCGGCCGGCAGAGTATCAGACGCGCTGGTGGCCCTTCAGGCGCTCGCTGCTGCGCGCAGGGGACTCCTGGCATCCTCCTTGCGCTCCACCTCGAGGCGCTGCTGGCGGCGCTGCTGCGCGACGCGCGCACGGCTGATCGCATGGGGTTCTTCCGCACGGCCGATCCGTCAGCTCACAGCTGCACGCCGCATGCCGGAGACTGGAAGAGAGCGGTGTGCTGCATGCTGTGCTGCTCACGACCTGTCGCTAGCAGACCACGCGCTGCGGCGCGCCGCCGTCCGAGACAAGCTGCGTTGTCGGCGTCGTGTGCGCCGCGGTGCGCGGGACAGACCCTCGTGTCCGAATGGCCGGGCTCACCACGGCGGCGTCGCTGGCCGAGGAGCCCGGCGCCGCGCTGGCACAAGGAGCGGGCGTGGCGCCCGCCCCTCGCGGGCTGGCAAGGGGCGGCGTCGCTCGGCAGCTGCGGCTGCTGCGGCGGCGGCCGCGGCTGCTGCTGCGGCGCAGCCCGACCTGCTGGCGGCGACATGGCAGGGAGGCGTGCGCCGCTTCGAGCCTGCCTGTCGCCTATCGCGTCCGCGCTCGGACATGCCAGTGACGCAGTTCGACATGAAATATTGAAAGCGCCGGCCTCGTGAAATTCGACTTCCTCGGTGCGACGACGTAGGGCAGTCCAGCACGTGTGCACAGGCCATGGACTGGATCAACCTCCAGGGCCTAGACACGACATAGCAAAGAACGAGCCGGAGGCGGTCGCCATCGCGCTGGGTCCAGACCATTCGGCTGCTGGTCAAGCGAGCGCGGCTTGCCACCTCGACCCAAGGGCTATTTGGGCTTGTTTACGCCGATGATGATCGTGCCCGGCACGTCTGCTGCAGTGGCGGGCGCCCTGCTCGCGATGCCCGGGGCTGTCAAGAAGCTCCTGCGCTGCGCACTCGGCAGGCCGACACTCGCACGGCGCTGATCTATATTTCCCTCGCCTCAGCTTTGGCGCCGGGGCGGCCGCATTCGCCGCCGCGAGGGGCATGGCTGATCGAGGCTCCTTGTGGTGGCGCGACCAGCACCGCTCCTTGATGGGCGCCGTCATGGTCGTCAACCTCATGCGGGATGACGCGCCGCAGGTGGTGGCGGCTGCGGTGCATTCCGAGCCCCGGGCGCTCGCCGCCTCAGCCAAGCTGCTGGCATGCCGCGAGCCCTGGGCGAGCGGCTGGGGATGCGCTCTGAAGACCGCTCGGCAAGAAGCGTGGCGGCACGCCCAGCAGTGGAGACTGTGGCACGGCGTCACGGCGTCCGCGTTGCCAAGGCCTATGAACGCGCTGCGCTCCCGCTTGGCCGCGATCCCGACCTTCGCCGGATTTCCGGGCGACCCCCGGTATCGCGATCGCCGCCCAGGCGTCCGCGGCGGAGGTGTTGGCGCCCTGGCGCCGGCCCTGCCGCCTGCGCTGCTGTGCTCCACCCCAGACCTGCTCAGCAGCCTGGCTTCCTTGGTGGGCAAGATGGAGGCTGCAGCCCGGGCCCTCGATGACATCACCAGGCTGGGCGGAGAGGAGGCGTGCGCAGCTGTGCTGCGCAGCGCGCCTGAATTGCTGAGCGCCCTGTCGGCGGCCGAGGCCGGCGGCGGCGACGCGGGGGCGGCCGGCTTGGCGGCTGCGCCTGCGGCAACGCCTTGAGACCAAGCGCACCTTTCTGCCCAATCTGCAGAATGTGACGTTGCTGTCGGACGCGCTGGGCAAGGGCGTCAAGCTGCGCGTGTCGACCCACGGCCTGCGCACCGTCGAGCATAATGGCGGCCTCGACAACTGGCTGCTGAAGGCCGGCGACGACCAGTTGTCGGCATCGGCGCGCAAGGTGAAGAAGGAAGTCGCCGGCACGCACTCCTCTCCTTGCGTGGGGTTGGGCTGCGGTGAGTGCTGGGCAGTTGCTGTTTTGGTGCACACGCCGCTTATGGGTTTGTTTATCGGCTTAAGCCTTATCGTAACTATTTTTGTAGGTGGGAAAATGGTGATCGCCGGCGATCGGTAGGTAATATCGCCGAGTGCGGCCAGCTTTGGCCGGCGACCTCATAGCCATGGCAGAAGGGGCAGTGAATGACGGTTCGGCCACCCAGCAGTTCGGCAAGGGGGGCGGCGTCTGAGGGGATGGCCCCGATCGGCCCTGCCCTGGATGTGACGGCGGCGCTGCTGTTGAGACCTACAGTCAGCGCAAGCGCACGCAGCACGCGCAGCAGGATGTGCACAGCCGCGCCGCAAGCTGCAGCCGCCGGCGGCCCTGGCGCAGCTGAGAGAGCGGCAGCCGCACCGCCGCAACGGCGGCGGCCGTCACGTGGCGGCCTGTGCGGACGCGCCGCCTGTGGCAGGGAGCGCTCTTAAACAGGACTCAAATGCGTCGACTGCCAGCAGCCTTTATGAATTTCTGGTTCCGGCACCTGCTGAACAATCCACAGGCTGCAGGCAGCCCTGGCTGCGGTAAAAGACTTAAGATTTGCAGTTTGGTAGGCTTTTCCATATTCTCACATATCGGTGCTGCAGAACGCATTTATGGAAGTAAGGCCCCTGATTTACCTTATTTTCAGAAGCAAACCTACCGGTTTTCCTCGGCGGGGGTATTGTTGAACAACTATATCAATTTTAAGATCAACCGTAATATCTCTTTTGGTTTTGAATGCAGACAGGCTTACCATATTTTCTGCTGCTATCCTTCCTGAAACGTCTTATACCCGATAATATAATAACGTTTAATAATAATATCGCAACTATGCTGCTAAACAGCAGGGACGCTCAATGAACGAGTCACCGCACACTAATAATAGGTCCAGGTCCTGGCGTATCGCGTCATTGCTAATGAAAACGATCGGCCTCAGGATATTTGGCAAGAGCTGTGCATGTCACCATTTGAAAATTCACTGGGGATCTGTGCTTGTCACTGCTAGACCACTGCCTGACGGCTCCGCATATCGCCGACCTGTGAACAAAAGCGGCGACGACAAGCCGCCGTCGAACTGGTTCGCCGCGGTCGATCGTTTCCACGCCTCCGGGCTGATGCGCGAATATCTCAGCCGCGTCTGTCGTGCATCAACATCGGTAAACGCCAGATCACGCGCAACGTCTCGGCGTCGTTCGAGCGGCCCTCGAGGCTGTGCGATGCCTGGCCGACATGTAGTGTCATGCTCCGTCGCGCGCTGTACGTCTATAACGTCGCCAAGGCGTGCGACGCGGGCCAGACAACGCGCTTCGACGCCGCGGGCTGCATCCTGCGCTGCGCGAGTCGAGGACCGATGCGCGCAACCTGAAGTTTGGTTGCAGGCACTTGCAGAACGGTCTCAAACAGCCCCGCGCGGCAGGACCAGGCCGCCGGGTGCAGGCCGTTGTGGCGGCGCTAATGCTACGCATGGCGGCGGCGGGCGCCCCGTCTGAAGAGTATTCAGCTGCACTGTTTGCCCTTCAGGCGATCGCTTCTTCGCCACAGGGGACCCCTGCCATTCTCTCTCTTGCCCCGCGTGCCGAGGCGCTGCTGGCGGCACTGCTGCGCGCCGTGGCCGCCCAGGCAGATTGCACTGCCAAGATTGTCATGCAAGGCCAACCTCAGCAACCCGCAGCTCAGCGTGGCATGCGCGATGAACCAGAAGACAGCTATCACGTCCATGCTGATGCTGCTCGCAGACCTCTCGCAAGCAGATCACGCGCTGCGGCGCGCCGCTGTCAGAGACAGGGCCGTGGTCGGCGTCGTGTGCGACGTGCTTCGTGGGACAGAGCCCTTTGTCCGATGGCCGCGCTCACCATGGCCGCATCGCTGGCACGGAGCCCGGCACCGCGCTGGCGCATGTCGCAGGCTTGTCGCCCGGCCCCTGCGAGCTGGCGAGCGGCAGCATCGCCGGGCGCCGTGACGGTGGCGACGACAGCTGCTCTGCCGCAGGCCGAGTCTGAGCCGCCAGCTGCTGACATGGCAACGGAGGCGTGCGCTGCTTCTTGCCTGCCTGTTGCCGTGGCGCAGGCGTTCAGGCGTGCGAGTGGCGCAAATGAGGAGACGCTTGCCTTCAGCTTCTTCACTCACGGCACTCACCTGGTGCGGTGGTCAGAGTCGAGCATGTGTGCACACTGCAGGGTCTGGGCAATTTGAGCGCGTCAGCGCGTAGGCAATGCTGCTTTGTGATACAAATGTACATGCCGGAGGTCGTTCATGCCGCGCTTACTAATGATAAGCCCGATGAAACAAGACAGATGCGTTCCAATTAACCTGTACGGGCATCAACTGGATGAAAATCCCCTGACTGATAGTGCCCAGCGTTTCTGCCACGGTGGCGGACGCACGCTCGCCGTGCTTCGGCACTTCGAGCGCCGCGGCGTGCGGCTGATCAACGGCCCCGAAGCGATCGACCTTGTCGCCGACAAATTGCACACGATGCAGCGGCTGGCGCGCGCGGGGCTGCCGATCCCTGCGACGATCCTCGGCAAATTCCCGATGGGGGTCGATATCGTCGCGGAGGCAACTGCGCTCCGTTCCAGCCGTCATGGTCGTCAACCACGTGCGTGGATGACGCGCCACAGGCCGTGAACAGCGCGCGGCATCGAGCAGGGGCGCTCGCCGCCGTGGCCGAGCTGCTATCCTGCCGTCGATCCCGGGCAGAGCGGCTGGCGTTGCCGCTGTAGTATGACGCGCTGCAACCAGAGGAAGCCGGCGAGCGCCAGCACGCTGGAGCGTGCGGCACGGGCGGTTGAGGCAGCCGCGGTCCTTTGAGGGCGCCGTGCGCGCGCTGCGCTCCTGCTCGGACGGCGATCCCGGCCCCGCTCCATAGTTCGAGCCGTTTGTAGCGAGGCTCGCCGCCGCTGCCCAGGCGCTCAGGCCGGGCGACGTCAATGATCCCCATATCGTCGGCCCTGACGCCTGAAATGCATGCGCCAAACAGGCTGCTTGGCGGCTACTTACGGTGGGCACCATGGAGGCCGCAGCGGGCCCTCGATGACATCACAGGCTGGGTGGGGAGGACGCGTGCGCAGCTGTGCTGCGCAGCGCGCCGAATTGCGAGCGCCCTGTCGGCGGCCGAGGCCGGCGGCGGCGACGCGGGGGCGGCCGGCGTGGAGGCACGCCTGCGGCTAACGACTTTTTCACGAGTGGCCAGGGCGGGTAGTGGCGGAAGATGATCGGATGGCTCGCCCGCTCCGGCGCAACTTGCTAGCTTGCGCTGGTGCCTGATGGCGGCCCGGATTGGTTCTGGAGAATCCTGAATGACCCGTTTGTACGAGATCCTGATTTCCATGGCGATTGTCGCCGTGCTGTTCGTGCTCGTTGCTGTGTTTCGAAGGAGAGTGCCCCGATCTGCACGGCTTTCCACGCGTGGGCTGGTCGGGCTTGCGATCTACGATGGGCAGTTGCTTGCCTGGTGCACAACGCCGACAAATTTGGTCCTTGCATGCCACACCTCGATCTGTGACAGGGGTGGCTCGCCGAGGCGCGCCACCCTTTTTCGTGCGGGTAACCACTGGAAACACCGTCCCGATTTCCCTATGGAGCCGGACCCGGGGTGCGGACGGTGGTCAGCGGTCTTTGGCCTCTTGCATGTGGTGATTTAATTAGGTAATACACCTTGTGCGGGATATTTGTCCTGCCGAGCGGGAATGGGGGCAATGTGCTGTCGCGCGTGCCGCAAGCCATGCCGCCGGAGGCGAGGAATTCGGCGTGACACTACGAGCGGAAAGTGGATTCGATGGACAGCAAGTTTTGCAGCATGCGTATAGTTTGCCTACCAGCTGCCATGTCTGGGCCGTAACGCCCCTCGTGAGCGATTTTTCGGTTCCAGTCCAAGGGTTCGAGCAACGCTTCGCGCACCTTTCCCGTATTATGGCTGGCGATGACGAGATTGCCGGGACTGAGTTTGCGGTCACTTCAGCGACTCCGGATGACTAAGAGCGGTGGTCATCCGGCGGCATTGCTGCCCGATTTCGTGTCCCATGCGGTAGATCAGCTTATCGTCGCGGATGGCATCCACCATGAGGTGATCGCCGCGTGAAACACGCCAGAGCAAGCCCGCGCCGATCGGAACACCCGGCAGGATTCACTAGCACGCCATTTGAATTTGAAAGAAGGCCCGATCGGCGACGGCAAGACGGACAACACCGCCGCAATCAATGCCGCCATATTAGAGGTCCATTCGAGCGGCGGGGGCGAGATCATCTTTGGCGCGTCCACCTCACCATATTATGTGAAGGGACCGATCATGGTTCCTTCAAACATCGCCATCAACCTCAATGGCCAGACCCTTTCCGGCGACGGAATCCATGGCGGGGCGATGTTCACGACCGGCGTGGTCCGCAAAGGACGGCTTCTCTCCCAAGGGGATCGACAGCGCGACAGGCCCCGGTCAACTGCGACGGTCGCGAGGATGGTGTCGCTGCTCGGTTTCAGTGACGCGCGGTCGAAAGCAGCGGTGCCGACGCCTCCGACGGCGGCAGCGGCAGCGACGGCGAATGGCGCGAACGGTCCGGCCGCCGACGCCGCGGCGCCGATCGCGGTCGCGGGCGAAACATTGCGTCGTCGTTCGCTGATTCGGCCCGTTTGGCCGCAGACTCCGTTGGTGCAATGCTCCCGCTATGGCATGATCATGGCTTGGTCGCTGTCTGAGGGGACGGCGACGCCCGCATGGAGTCTGACGTCACGATGATCGCCGACGCCTGCTGCGAGCGCAGGCGCGCGAAGCGAGCGCAGCAGAGCGCGCTCTGCGGCGCTGCCAGCCGAGCAGAGGGCGATCCTGGCGCAGCCGAGCGAGCCGCAGCCACGCCGCCGCGGCCGCTCGCCGCGGCGGCGGCGGCCGAGCGGGCGCCGTCTACAGGGCGTGCGGCGCGGTTCTGGGCAGCGAGTCGGACGGGGTCGGCGGAGAGGGCCTGGCAGCGGTTGATGGAACTGACCCGAATCGTCTCAGCAGCAGCAGCAGCAGCAGCAGCGGGGCGGCAGCAGCTGCAGCAGCAGCAGCAGCAGCAGAGCAAGGGCAGCAGCATCAACAGGAGTTGCAGACCCCAAAATGCTTGAGCGGGGCAGCCGAGGACGCCTCGGGCCGGCAGCGCCGACCAAACTGGCGGGGCAGCAGAGCGACGGCGCCGCCTCACATCAGTCCCGCCAGCTGCGCCCGCGGTCCCCCGGCGAGCTGCACCGAGCGACGGTCGGCCGCCGCGCCGCGCGCGCACGCCGCGGCGGACGGCCGCGGCCGGCGAAGGCGCGGCGCGCCGGCGCAGGGGGAGCTGGAGGGTTGGAGGCGGTGCTGCGGCTGACTCGTCGAAATGGGTGAAGATGCGCCCGCACGCCGCGCTGTCCCGGCGGTCCGCTTCTCAATAGGAAGCGCAATGTACGGCGGAGGGCGGGCGCGGCTGCGGGGCCAGAGGCTCCTTCGATGCTGGCCGGCGCCCCAGACCGATTGCAATTGCTTCTTGCGATCGCCCCTGCATGCCGATTGGGCTCTCGTTCCTGTTTGACTTTCCAAGCGTTATGATGCCGAGATTAGTGACGCGGGAGGGGCTCTCGAAATCGTCATCCCGAAACCACCTTATCCCTTCAGAAGCTGGCCCCGAGGCGCGACGACCGCGACCGGGTCGCGCCCGGCGAGGCGACAGCGGATATTTACGTTATGTGCGGCAGATAAACCAGAAGCCGCTTTCAGGGCGTTTGTGAACTGGGGACCGAGCTGAGGGCGGCCCTGGGCTTGGCGGCCAGCAACCTGAGGATTGGCAACACGTACTGCTCGGCGGAGGCGGCGGCGAGGGCGCACGACAGGCGAGCGGGCGCTTGCGGGCGGTGGGGAGAGCGGGGGGCTGCTGAGACTGCGGGGGCCAGGGGCGCGGGCCCGCGGGTAGCGCCAGTGCCGGCGGGCGCAGTGGGTAGCGCTAGTGCGCACATGCAGTGCGCTCTCGCGGTGTCCAGAGGCACCTTTTCACTGGCATCGAATCGTGGGTCACTGGGGCGCATGTTGAGGCAGTACGTGATGCGTGAGGGCTGTCGCCCCTGCGTGTATGCGTGCGTGCACTGCATGCGTGCACCTCCAACCTCGCAAAACTCAACCCTTCCGACCTGTATGCTGCGGCGAGCTCACCGGATCGGCCCACGCGCCCAGGGCGCTGCTGGCGCTGTACGGGCCAGAGGCTCCGCTGGTGTTGAACTTCCCTCGGGCTCACTGCACGCAGAGCTCGCGGCGCGGCCCCGCACGGGTGCGTGGCGAAGCGCGCGCGGCGCGATTGAGACCCGCGCGGCGCCCGCGGCGGGCGGGCGGTGGGCGCCCCGCCTCGGTGCTCGAGGGCTTGCCCTGTCGAGAATTACGGATCGCCTGTTTTGGATGCCGCAGTGCATCACAGGGTTTCCTTACGACTTGTGCTTACCTCTACCCCTTCCTTTGCACGAGGCGTGCGTGTCCCACCAGATCATGATACGCCGAAATCTTTTTCAGGAAAAGCTTCAATCACCCTGCGGGTAAGATTCCGGTGTCCTTGCCAGTTGTGTTCAACAATAACTCCAAGCTATGATCGTGTACACCACCAGATGAGGAGCTGGATGCGTATTTCCAGGAATTGAAGGCAGACCGCGGCGCCCCCTCGGCAGCCCTCGGTGAAGCAGAGGCAGACCCGGCCGACGGCGCGGGCGACGGCACGGTACGCACGAGCGGCGGCGGCGACAGCCCATAGCCACCGCGCAAGCGCTGCGGGCCGGAGGGTGCGGGCGGCGGGCGAAGGCAAGGCCGAGGCGTTCGTCATCGCCGCCCATCGCGCTTGGCCGAAGATGGCAAGGGTAGGAAACCGCTGATCCGGGGAAATTCATGGCCCCGACAGCGACACATACGGTGTCCATGTCTAGCGTTCCACCCCATCCCGCCCGCAGGCCCCTGCCAGCGCCTTTGCAGGCGTCGTGCCGGACCCCACAGGCCGCACCTGGGCTGCTGCATCGACCTCGACCCGTCTGCGGCTGCCGCGGCGGCGGCGGCCGCAGGCGCGGGCGACGGGCGCACGCGGCGGCGGCTGGTGGTCGGCGGGGCTTCGCTTCAGATGCGCCGCGGCGAGCGCGCACGACTGGTGATGCGCGGCGGCGGTCGCGCGACCGCAAAAGAGACGGGCTGACGATCTCGCCGCCTTCGCCCGCTGCGCCGTGGCGCACTGTGCTGCTCAGACTTGCCCGCTAGGGGTCCGGCTGTTGCTGTCCCCTGATGCCTGGCTGCGGCCAGCCCCCTCTGACTGTCCCATTTCCTGCTGCGCGGCGCATTCCAGCTGCCACCCGGTGACTACTGCAGCTCACACTTACCTACCAAGCACGATTGACGCAGATCCCTGGAAACTACGCAGCGCACGCGTCGCTGTCGCACAGAGGAGCGAGAGAGAGAGAGAGAGAGAGAGAGAGAGAGAGAGAGAGAGAGCGACAACAACAGCAGCCACTGAACAACAAACACACACAGGCCCACAAACATGCTTACCATTACACGCACACCGTCTACACTCACACGACTACATCACGCGCTTATCAACACACACATTATAACACACACCACAATTGCATCGCACGGATTACATTTTGCATACCATGCGCGGGCACACACACATGGCTCTCACACACGCTCGCACATGCACGCACACACACACACAAACACACACACACCCCTCGGCGCCCATCGTTGCCATCATCCCAACACAGGGCACAGCTGGCACAGCAGGGCCTACGCCGGGCCTGGGCCTCAATGTTTCCGCTGGAGTCATAGCCCCGGAGCAGCGGCGGGGCCGGACGGGTGGGTGGTTTGGGTGTGGTGGGTGTGGTGTGGCTTTGCCAAGGCGATGGGGCTCTGCGTCGCTGGCGAGCCCACAGCTGGGGTTGCCGCCGAGTCGCGCGAGGGCATGCAGAAGGGCAGCGCCCTGCTGAAGGCGCCAGGCGGTTGGGGGTGGGCGCCCGCAGCCCAGTTGCTGTAATGACGTCGTCGAGCTGCCAACCGGCCCCAGGAGGTTCCACTGGTCGCGCAGGCCGCTGGTGTGGTGGACGAGGTGCCGGATCGTGATGGTTTTGCCGAAGTCAGGTACCTCGGGAAGGACTTGCGGATGTCGTCGTCCAGCGAGAGCTTTCCCTGTTCAGCCAGCAGCACAATAGCGTAGGCCGTAAATGCTTACGCCCCACGCCAAATCACGCACATGCACTATGCTCTGATCCTGTCATCAACGTTGAAGGCATTCACACGGTTTCACCCAGGCGCCGACCTGGTGGCATTGCTGCACGAGCTTCGCTGGCAGCCGGCGCGCGCCCCGACCAGCCCGCTGCCGGCGCTGCCGCCCGCGCGCCGCCGCGCTGCGGCCTCTGCCGCGGCTGCCTGCGCGGCGGGGGC
>NNCB01001142.1:0-12023 GCA_002317545.1 Scenedesmus quadricauda | reverse complement strand
GACCCGATCGCGCGACCGGAGCGCCGCGTGCGATACAGACGGGGCGCAGGTTGGCGTTGGCGGCGCGGAGGCGGCGGCGGCGGGGATCGATACCGAGACCCCGCGGAACGCGGACCGCAAGAGGGCGTCGACCTCGCCGTCCAGAGTCAGCCCGGACGCCAAATCGACCATCACGATCCAACAGGTGATCGCGCGGCGGAGGTTGCCGCTTGCGGGGGGCAGCGAGACGCATCTGGCCTATCGCGGCGTCAATGCGAGCGGTGTGCGCGTCGTCGGGATCGTCGATGAAACTGGCAACGACAAGCATCCGCGAACCGATTATGAGCGCTGGCTGTCGGAGTTCATTCCCGGCGGTGTGCGGATTATGACCCAGCATCCGCCCCTGATGTCATGCTGATGGCAACTCCTGGGCAAACGCCGACTTTGCCAGCATCGCCAAAGCTTGGAAGCCGTCGAGGCTGCATCAACACGACCCGATTACGCAACACCATGCCAGGATTCGAGCCCAGGCGCCCGATCGACATGCACGGCGCCTGCATCTGTCATCGCCACGAGCTGCACCTTTGCGCCTTGGCGCGCACCGTCCGATGCAGCCCAACGAGTCAGCTGCGCTGCTCATCAATGCGCCGACGCTACAGATCCTCGGCCCAGCCTACCGCTTCGAGCTGCAGATCCTCACAAGGTTCCGCGTTGCTCTTCTGTCGCTGGGTCACCGCATTTACCCGACTCCGGCCGCGTGCTGTCAGGCTGTTCCGGCGCGGAGCGAGAGGCAACGGAGCGTTGCAGGGTCCCTTGTTGATCAGGGCACTCCCGCGTACGGCTCGGTGCGCCCTGCTCGTGCTGAGGCTGGAGATCTGCATGCAAGCTCAGCTTTGCCATGAGTATATGATGAAGTGATACGCCAGATTGTTTTGATTGGATTGACGTCCTGCACGGAGGATGCCCAATGCCGGCGTGAGACGACGCTGTCACTGAATCACCTGCCCGTGCAGTGCTGGCAGCACCCGCACCTGTGAACCTTGTAAAGCTCTTGTCCAATAACCCGTGTGAAGGACGGTGGGCCATTGGCTTCCCGTCGAGGATACGACGCTGAATCGTACCTCGGACCAGATTTCGGGCGGCCGAGCCTGGAAGATTCGGTACCCGGCGGGTGCAGGGCTGTGATGATTCGCGCCCTCCCTCAGCGCACGCCAGCAATGGCCCCGCACGCAAAATCAGGTTCTCCGGGTCCGTTCATGTGCATGCACGCCTGCCTCACGTATTGCCCCAGCATGCCGCCGTTCCGCGGCGAAGGAGCGTCTGCAGCTGTGCGAGCGTGCCGTCAGCCGCCCAGCAGATGGTATGCCAACAATTGCTGGAGTTGGCTCACGGCTGTCGTGGGATAAGCGACCCGCAGGGCTGCCACAAGAGGACTGTTTTCACTGCAGGGCCTCGGCATGGGAAGCGTGCTCGGTCATCGCTGCAAACCCGGCATCAGCTTGCGTCAGACAAGATAATCGAGCCCCCCAAGACAAAGAAGCCTTTGGCCCTCGAAGGGTTAATCGTTGCAATGCCCATCAGAGGTTAACCAAAGCAAGAGGGCCGGGATTTTATGGCGGGATGGGACAACCTGTGCAAATTCACAGGACCGAGGGAGGCTATGAAGCCAGCACTGCCCGGATGCGAACTTGCCACATGAAGCTCTGTATCATCCGGCCATTGATTTGTAAGGATACCCCTTTTCTATCCATCTTCAGCCATTCAATATCCCACTCCCATCCTTAGATCCTCCGGCGAGTACTACGAGCACTTCCGCCACGCAGTTTCCAATTTTTAACTCCCTTACTAACTCATGGATTTAAGGCGGGAGTTTAAGAGAAATATTATAAATACATCACTCCAGCGCACGTTGCAGCTGAAGTCACCAGCGTCAGCGTGACCTCACCGAAAGTCAGGCCAGCACCCAAGGTGTCAGTCAACGTCAGCACGCCCGAGGTCGGGCCACCGGTGATGGTGACCGTCAGCGTGTAGGCCAGCGTCTGGCCGACGGTCACCGTCGTGCCAGGTGCCAGTAGAGGTCTTCTCCACCGTGACCACGGCGGGCTCGACCGTGTTGGTATCGCTGTCGGTGTTGTTGTCCGGATTCGGGTCGGGCGAGCCGTGCCTGCGTGCAGTTTTGCACAAATGCCAAGCCTTGGACGTCGCAACCACCATCACCATCCGATCTCGGGCCTCGTCCCGGCGCTCTCGACCTTTGCCCATTACGGCGTCGATCTTGCCGATTACCCGCACTCCGCCCGGCTGCCGCCTGTTCCACGCCGGCGCCCCCGACGGCGGCCGGGCCCTCGTCAAGTGCTGGACGCTGAGGCAGCTGTCGGCGGATGAGGGCGCAGTTCCTCGAGGTGGGACGAATCGCGGTGGCCAGCGACCTGCCCGTTGCAGCCTCGCAGCCGCGATACCAGGCCGCATCCACGCACCCTGATGGGAAGCTTTCCTCGCTTGGCGAGTCGTCAGCCCAGCATGGGATCCCAGATCTGCTTGGCTCCGCTTTTCAACACCAAGTTGCTTGGATGCCAAGCGCCCGCAGTCTACATTCGACCATTTGAGCCTGGACCGCGGACTGATGCACGCCTAATTACTCACGCGCCCACTTTCCTGCGTGACGCCCGCCGCTGCTCGTGCAGACACGGCCGAAATCGACTCGGCCAGACGCATCCAGCACGACGGCATCGTGACCATCCGCGCTGTTGTCGTCGGCCGCACCACCTTTTCAATCGTCTCGAGGACGGCGGCCGCAGCCTGGTCGCGGGGGCGGCGGCCTGGCGCACGCGGCGTCGCTTTCGCGCTCGGCGGTGCCCGTGATGCTGCAGGCCATCGTGCGACAGCTGGGGCCGGCGATTGCGGAGCTGCACAGGGTGAGGTTCGGCGGGTCCCGCCCACCTGTGCAGTCAGCACACGGCAGCACCCGCCGGCCGATGCGGCTCCGCCCAGTGTTTTTGTTCTTACCCTGCAACACTTCGGCGCAGCAAATTGCTTGTCGACATACATGCGACCCAAAACGCAACTCAGGACCCCTGACCGCATCTGAACCTCTGCCGCTGCCCACATAGCCCTCAATACCCACAGAACGGCTATGTGCACGGCAACCTGAACCAGACTACGATTGTCACGAACGTCACCCTCGGAGCCACCCGCATCCGCATCGCCAGCCTGTCCACCGCCTGCCCGTCGGCGCCAGACGCGCCGCCGGTCGTACTGACCTTTCGTACACCTCCCCAGAAGCCGCCCGCGCCATCCTGCTTGCCAACTCACACGGCGCGTCGGGCAGCGCGCGCGACTGATGTGCATCGGTCTCACCTTTTCTCCGCCCTGCGACTGCCGCGCCCTCGCCCAGCTGCTGGCTGAGCTGGCGCTCGGCCGCCGCTTCTACGCGGGCGCTGACGTCATCGACGCACTCTCCGCCGCGCGCGCCGTGGCCGCCGACCCGGAGCCCTGGGCCGCGGACCCCGCCTGGCGCAGCCTGCTAGCCGCACTGCGCGCCTTCGTCGCCGCCCTCGGCCGCGACGACCCGAATGCGCGTGCCACCATTGAGGAGGCTCTGGCGCTGCCCTTTGCCACCATGAACCTCGGCCAGGGGTCTGGTCCCACCAGCCGCCCGCCACGGCGCAGCGGCTCGCGTGCCTGACGGCGGCTCGGCCGCCTGGGAGCCCAGAGCGGCCCTCCTGGACCTCTGCCACAGCTGTGGCAGCTTCTCCGTAAGCGTCCAAGCGTTCGTGACGTCTTCGCCAGCGCGCGACGGGCCAACGGCGCGGATGGAGTTCAGGGCTGAACGACTGCGGAGGAGCAGCGACAGATGTAGTGGCGATCGTTTGCAATCGGCCGTGCCTCAAGCAAATGCAGCAGAGCGGCGCTGAGCGCACTGACTGCACATCGTCGGCGACAAGCTGGAGGAGCGTCACGTGAGCCGAGGCGCCTTGTGCGAATCGGCCGCACCTATTCTCATCGGCGACGGCCACGCGGCCCCTCAGGCCGACGCCGGGACCTCGTGCCGGCATCTGCGGGTGCCACCTACGACGATAGGCCGGCCTCCGGGCCGGCGGCAGTGGCAGCCCAGATTGCCGCGCCGCAGCGGAGGCTGTTGAGGAGCAGCTGGCCTCAGCGGCGGCGTTGACGGCACCTGCACCGGTCAAGCGCAGCCTGCTGCGGCGCGGGCTGCGAAGATTCAGAAGCGTGCACACGAGGCGGGAGGGCGCGTGGCGCTGGGGCTGGCGCGGCTGTTGGCCTTCCCTGACGGTGTGCTGCGTGGCTTCGACCTTTCGCATGCCCATCTGAAGCCTAGGGCGCCCGCTTGGTGCCTGAGTTGGATTTTTGCCTAGGGTTTCAAAGCGACCAATCTCCGTACACACCCTGCTGGCAGGGCTGGGCCTATTAACGGGGCTGGGTGGCGCTCATTCCGACGCGCATTGTCTTCGACAGCCTCCGGAACTTCGGCTGCTCGCGACAAAACCCGCTCACGCTATCGTCCCGTCAGGTGCTGGCGCTCAAGCATTTCTTCGCCGCGCGCGATTGCACGGTCGTCCTGCTCGACGATCTCTCGTCGGCGGAAGATTCTGCAATGATTCGCAACTCGCCGCGTCACCTCGTCCTGCAAAACTGGCAGATCCAAACACCTGCGTGTGCTTGATTCAGATGCGCACACTTCCACACCTGGGATGCATTGGGTGATGGGGCCCGATTGGGTTTGTGGTGAGGCGAGGGCTAATAAGACCAGATCTTGTGGAATCTGGGTTTGGTACCCGCGTTGCGCACATAGACCAATTGCTGTGCGGGTGGTTGCTGAAGATCTGACAGCTTTATACAAGTTCATGATTTGCTCCTCTTTTTGCCGTGCTGATGGTCTTTGCTTCCTAAGCAGATAAAAAAGAGCAATCCACATAATGAAGTTTGCTGCAAAAAAGGCATTCAATTACCCGCTAGCAGTCTTCCAGGGGGGTTTTGGTAGGAACGGTTACTCTTAACATCTGGGGCCCGTTGGGCTTCGCTGATCATGCGGTCATTTTCCTGCCTGCGCTGCCGCAGCACATAAACCTTTGTCAGCATCGTCCCAGCGACACGCCTTGCTCGGCTGACCGCCCTTCTACCTTTTTGCTTTTTTTGCCATGATATGAGTGCTTGAACCGATTTCGGAAGCTGCATAATCACCTGGTTCAGCCCTTGGCGTTGCTGCACTCACAGCTGATATGCTGTGGTTGGGGGGCCGAGTGGGGGTGTCGCTGGAGCCAATAGCTTGCAGGCTGACGTGACGATTTTCTTTGTCGCCAGAGAGAGTCAGCCAAGCAGGCGGCAAGCTGACGTGCATTACTGGTGTCCACTTGTGACCAGTCATGCAGCAAATGTTGCACAAGGCGGTATTAATGGGTAACCAAGAAGCCGCAAATCAGCCGAGCCGAGCCTGCTCACGGGTGCAAGGCGGACAGCCGGGCACGGCGGACTGGATGGATGTGTGAGGGACGAACCAGCAAACGGCATCCTGATAGAGCGCGAGCGTGGCGCGGCCCGCAACGCGACGCGTGCGGTGCACACACCATCGAGGTGTGTGATATGCGGCTGGCGCGCCGATTGCGGGCCGGGCGGCGGAGGGCACATGCAGCTGTGCGTGCGCCCTTGACAAGCCAGGCACCAAGGAAGCAGGGCCAACCAACGACACAGAGGCGCGAACAAACGAAGAATAAAGCCAGCTCAGGCGACCTGCGCCCGACGGCGCACGGGTCGCCGAGGCGGCCACCGCTGCTGGTCGAACAAGCCTCGCCCAGCGAAAGGGCCCCGCACTGGCGCGCGCCCGCAGCCGCGACCGCAGGCGGCTGCGTCGGGCCGAGCCGTCGGCTCTGGACCTGGTGCCGCTGGTCTGGAGCTCTGGCTGGGCTCACAGCTTGGCGCCCGCCATGGTGACGTAGCTGACATGGACGGTGATGTCATCGCGCTTGCCCCCGCCGTACATGCATCCCGCCATGCATCGCCGAGTAGCTGAAGGGGGCCTGGCGCTTCGCGTCTGTGGCACGCATGCGCGCGTACCTGGCTGTGTGGAGTGCACAGTGGTAGATTGTTTGTGCAGGTGTATGACAATGAGTGTGTGTGTGTGTGTGCACCCTTATGCGGGCAAGGCACGAATGCCGTAGGAGTCGCGTGCAGTGGGTGACCTCGATCTGGAGAAGTTCTTCGATCGAGTGAGCCACCAGAGACTCATGTCAAGATTAGCAGAGGCAATCACCGACAAGAGCCTGCTCGTGCTCATCGGCCGCATGCTGAAGGCCAAAGTGGTGCTGCCGGATGGCGTCGTGGTGAGCAACGACGAGGGTGTGCCGCAAGGCGGGCCCTTGTCCCCGTTGCTCAGCAACGTCGTTCTGGACGAGCTCGACCGAGAGCTCGAACGACACACACACACACACACACGCACACTCACACACACACGCACGCGCAGGCCTGCCACGCACGTCGCGCCCAGGCCACCCACCTGCAGAGCGTGCTGCGCCTGCCGGACGAAGCCCGTACTCCTGCGCCGGCAGCGCGCCACGATCGTCGCCGCCTCCTCCGCAAACACATTGTCCCAAAGCCCGTCCGTGCCGCACACGACGACGTCCCCAGGCTGCACCCCCAGCTCGAACCGCATCGCGCTCGCCGGGTGGTCGCTCGCGCCGCCGTCCGCCGAGCCGATCTGGTAGGGGAAGTTGAAGTTGTGCGCTGCTGCGCGACTGGAAGGCGTGGAGGCCGTCGCGCACGAGGATGAAGCCGCTGTCGCCGAGGTTGGAGGCGCAGAGGGTGGCGCCGTTCAGGGACAAGATGCAGACCGTTGACGACCCCTGCACGTGGTCGGTCATAGGCGCGCTCCAGCACGGCCTGCGGCGACAGCGGGCCGCCGCCGGAGAGGAGCGCCTCGGCCTGCTCCTTGGCGTGCGACATGAGCAGCCGCGCGTACGCGCCCGCGTCGACGCCTATTTCCGCCCAGCCGCCGACGCCGTCGGCGACGCCGACGGCGAGCGGGGGGTCGATATGATGAAGGCGTCCTCGCCGCCGCGGTCGGCCTTGTCAGGGTGCGGCGCATCGAGGCGCCGGAGTGCATCAGGAACGGCGCCGCGGGCGCGGGCGGCGGGCCGCGGGCGCCAGCACGGGCGGCGCCGCTCGCAGGGCCCGATGGCGCCCCGCTGCTGCTGCTGCTGCGCTGTCGCCGCCGCCGCCGTCGCCGCCCCTGCCGCCGTTGTCGCCGATGCGACCCGTGCCGTTGCCGGCGCTGCTGCTGCTGCTGCTGGTGGTGCTTGTACCATCGGAGGCGCCCTGGTTGTCGCTGGACCCGTGCTGCCGGCGGCGCCGCCGCCTGCAGCAGAGCTGCTGCCATCACGCAGGGTGCTGCTGCTGGTGCTCGCCGCGGCGTCGCCCGTGCCGCTGCTACCCGCCTGTTCGGCGGGTGAGGCGCCTGGGCGTGCGGGGGCGTCTGCGCGCTGGTGCACGGGCAGCGGCGTCCACGCCTGTTGGCCCCGATAGTGCTGAAGCGGTCGAAGCCGGGCGCTGAGCGGCAGCTGGCGGGGCGGGCGCCAGCACCGGCGTTGCCGCCGATGCCTCCTCGGACGCCAAGCTGCGCGGACTGCGTGATCTGTCGACGCTCAGCGCGCTGCGATCACCGGCGCGGCCCCGCGCTGTGCGAAGCGCTGAACTCGCGTGCTGCCGCGGCCTTGCGCCCATGCCATGCCGCGGATGCTGGTGGCCCAGCAGATCGTGTGCATGGCGTTGGCGTGAACTGAGACGACACTGCGACGCTCCTTCCCTCGGGCAAAAGGAGTCCCGTGCGGGGAGATGCCGCCAACCCGCGCGACAGGAGGCGCCACCGCAGTAAGGCTCTGAGAGAGACCGTCATTAGCGTTTTTACAGCCCGTCGAAGCGTTCGAGCTGCCTGAACCAAGCGCCTCGGCACTGACGATGAGAGCAGCTCAGCTGTAAAAATCCCCTTACAAATCAAAATGTATGAAATGAATACGCTACAAATCAACGCAGCGGCTTTAGATGCGGTCGGACGCTTGCGCTGACGCGATTTGGCGGTTCTTTGTTCGCGCTCAGCGGTCACGCTGGTACACCCGCATGGGCCTGCACACGCGCCTGCTCGGCGCGGCGATCAGGTAAACACGTAACCTCTACGATCTCTCTAAACTCAGGCTCAAGCGCACCACCTTTGCCCAGCAACAAATGCATGGGTACGCCTTCCTTTTTGAGCAGGCGCATCAGCTGTAACGAGCCAAGTACCGTGGCTGCCTGGTTATGCGCATAGTGTCAAATTGTCGATGAGATAAGCCTGAGCTGGGGCCGGCTGGTGTCTTTTTGGGTGCCCAGGTAGGGCTGTGCAAAGGCAAGTACCAAAGCTGCCACAAAAAGTATGCGGCTTAAGAGCAGCCACCAGTTCTGGACTGTTCCGCTTTTTTGAGAGGTGAGTCTTGTACGCTCACTGCCAGTTACAGCAGTTTGGGTACCTGCACTTCATTCATTGAGCATTCATCCCTGTCGACCAGTCGCGGCCCATCTCAGCTGGGGCAAGGGCTGGCAATTCTTTGAACTGCACCACATCGGTACTCCGTGACGGTGGTGACACACGCATGCAACAATCGTGTCACCTGGTTCACTGGTGCAGCCAGCTTGGCCGTCTCCGTCTCGAGCAAGCGGCCGTGCTGGCGGCTGCACAGCAGGCGCAGCACGGGTCACGCCGAGCAAGTCAAGCGGCAGGTGTGATGTGCGCTCCGACTCCTGAAACGCTTGTGATTTCAGAAGCGACGGGTCTGTGATGGAGCACGCTCAGTTTTCAAACGATCTGCACGCGGGAAGCAGATCGCAGAGCGTGCGGTTCCTGGCCGCATTTTGTCGGGCGAGGATTGGTGGTGCCAGGGTTATTCGGAGCCCGGTTCGGGGGTCTGACCTCGCCTCGCTGCGCACCACAGCAGTGCGCGACGGCGACGATTACATCGTCAACGGGCAAAAGACCTGGACGACGCTGGCGCAGCATGCCGACTGGGGCTTTTTCCTTGTCCGCACCGACAAGGATGCGAAGCAGCAGGAAGGCATTTCGTTCCTTTTGATCGACATGAAGTCGCCCGGCGATCAGCTCGTGCGCTCGGGCTGTGGCAGCGGCGGCAGCAGGGGCGACGCAGCGGCAGCGGCAGCGGCGGCAGTGGCTTGCACCCGCAAAGCTGGTGCCGCCGACGCAGGTGGTGTGCGGCAGCAGCGGCCGGGGCTCCAAGGTTGTTGCAGGGCTGGCGCTGTGCCCCCAGCGCCAAGGTGGAACAGCAGAAAGGGTGCGCAAGAGCAACAGCAGCAGCAGCAGCAGCAGCAGCAGCAGCAGCAGCAGCAGCAAGGGCCAGGCGCGCCAGAGCAGCAAGCGAGCCAGCAAAAGCGAGGCGAGGTCAATGATAAATGGGGGGTGTCCCACGAGAATCCTGCCGCTGCTGGCCCCCCTGCTGCTGCCCCTGCTGCTGCTGCTGCCGCTGCTGCTGCCACTGCTGGTGCTCCTGGCGCCGATGCAGGGCGCGCAGCAGGTGCAGTTGCAGTCACACTTGCGGCCCCGCTGGCCCTGCAAGCACCGCTGGCGGCGCCGGCCGCCGGGCTTTCGCCGCAGCCGTTCCGCACCCCAGGCGGCACTGGCGTCTGCCCCGACTCAGAAGAGGGTTCGCCGCCCCCAGGCGCCGCACCGGCGCAGCAGGAGCGGAGCGGGCGCGCCCCGATCAAGCGGCGGCCCCGCGACCGACGGAGCGGGGCGGCGGCGGCGCATGAGCGGCGGAGTCGCGCCTGGGCTCTGGGTCGTCGGGCGCGCGGGGCGGCAGCCCGCCAGTCAGCGGCCGGCAGGCGTGGGTGGAGACGCAGGTTGTTGTGGTGGTGGAGGAGGAGCAGCTGCTGGCAGCTGTGCCCGAGGCGCCGCCGCCGCCGCCGCCGCAGGAGCAGCAGCGCGACGAGGAGCGGCAGCAGCACGAGAGCCGGAGCAGCAGGTCCAGCAGGACGAGGAGCAGCAGCAGGAGCCGCAGGAGCAGGAGGATCAGCGTGTCAGGCGGCCGGCATCTCCGGCTGCACGAGAATGCGAGGCGCGGGGACATGGTGGCGACCCGTGGCGTGCAGGCGCGGCGCCCGACCGCACGTGCTTCCAACGGCTTGAGCACGGCCCGCGGCCAACCGCCGGCAGCCGCGACCCATCCCACAGCTGCCCCCCCGAATTGCGGCGCTCGGCGCCGCGGGCCCGGCGCCAGCCCAGCCCGCGGCCGGGGCGCCGGTGGCGGCGCCGCCCGCTCGCCTGGGGGCCGTGGCTCAGCGCCATGGTCCGGGGGACGCCGACGGGCATGATGCGCGCGCGGGGGCGGGCGGTACGCCGAGCACCGCGACGAGCAGGGTGTTGCAGATGACGCCGAACGCCATCCCCAGCGCGCCGTCGACCAGCTGCGCGGCAAAGCCGATCAGGATGAAGGGCAGCAATGCGGAAAGGTCGATAGCCGCGAAATCGATCATGCAATCATCCCAACTTTTTTAGTTGAGAACTTGCTGCCCCGAAACGGCGATTTTCGTCTGGGCGGTGAAGGGATTTGTTTCTGCGGGCAAATGCAAGTGCGTTCCGCCCCTGAGTTCGTCGTGGAAGAAAACCGGCCTCGTTGGGATAACCGGCCCTCAGCTCCGCAAATTTTTTTTAAAAGTCCGACGCTCGACCCGCCCCAGGCTCCTGACGCACGTTCACCGGACGACCCGTCTTAAGCTTGATCTTCAAGCGAGCGCACAGATCGCTTACCCCACCCTCGGTATAAGTTACCCCCAGGCTTCCTTCCAGAGCCTGACTGCAGAGTGTCTGTGCCTCGGCCGAGGCGCAGGAGGGCATGAAAGCCGCCGGATACAACCCTGCCAGCCTGACGGGGACCGCGGCGGCGAGCCTCAACGCCTTCGATCAGGAGGGCTTCAACAGTCAGCTTATCGGTTCAGCTTTGGTGGGACTGCGTTACAACTTCTGACCAGGCAACGGGAATAAAACGATGTACGATCAGTTCTATGGTTTCACCGGACGTCCGTTCCAGCTGACGCCAGACCCGCATTTCTATTTCGAGAGCCCGGGGTCGGACATCACTGGCACCCTTTTCCAGTCGCGCTGTTGGCACTGACATGCACACCGCTGCTGGTAAGCGAGGCGGCTCGCCTTCAGGGTTCGGGCTGGCCGGCCTGGTTGTCGAGGACGAAGTCCTTGACGAAGCGGCCCGACTGGATGTCGGCGAGGACGCGCTTCATTTCCTTTTTCGTTTCGTCGGTAATGATGCGCGGGCCGGTCTTGATGTCGCCATATTCGGCGGTGTTCGAGATCGAGTAGCGCATGTTCGCGATGGCCTGCACCTGAGGACGAGAGAGGGGCGGGATGCCGTAGCGCCGCCGCGCGGCGGGTGGTGGGGGTACGGCGCGGCAACCGCGCGGCATGCGGGGCCACTAGCAATTTGCATTTGCGCCGACAGCCCGGGTCGCGTGCTGCTTCGTAGCTTTGAACATGTGGTGTTTTTTGTCATCCTGGTGCGCAGGAGGTGCAGATCAACCACATCCCATACCCCGAAGACGAGGAGGAGGAGGACGAGGAAGAAGGCGAGGGCCGCGGCGGCGGCGAGGGCGGGGGGCAGCAGCAGGGCAGCGGCAGCGGCGGTGCGGAGGCGGGGCCCGGCAGGGCGTCACCTGATGACGTCGTCGAGGAGCTGCTGACTCAGCACGCGACGCAGGGCCGTCGCCGGCGGCAGCTGCTGCGGCGGCGGCAGCGGCAGCAGCTGCCGCTGCAGCAGCCGGCGGGGGCGGGGGCGGCGGGGGCGGCAGAAGGGGCCCCACGGGGGAGCGGGCGCATGAGCGAGGGGCTCGCGGGCGTCAGCGGCCCTGTCGGTGGCGCGGCTTTGCCGGCGGTGCAGGACGGGTCAGAGGGCTGCGCGCCGGCCGCCGCCCTGGAGGGGGACGCGGCCGCGCCTGCTGGCTCTCGACAGAGCCGGATCAGGGCCTGCCTCGTCGTCGAC
>NNCB01001141.1:0-12026 GCA_002317545.1 Scenedesmus quadricauda | reverse complement strand
CGCAACACCAACACATGCACACCCCTACGCCAACCCCCCGCGCCTACAGCTTGATGTACTGCACGTGCCCTTATGGGTGGTGGGGCTGACTATGCTCCATCATCTGGCAAGAAGCGGCTGCGGCTGAACGCTTCCAGCTCAGCAGCTCAGCCCTAGCTGGTTCACTCATCTGCTTGATCTTTTCGGGTGCGTTTGTAGTTGAAGGGGAGGTGTGGGTGTGGGCAGGATTGGGCCAGTGAGTGCGCCAGACAGTGAGGACATTAGGGAGGCATACTGTGTGTTGTTCGACAAAGGGGGGGATGGACGCTGCAAGGCAAAGGCCTGCTCACGGAGAGATGGTGTGGGCTCTTCTGCGTGCAGCGAATGGAGGTGGGAGCCGCTGCATACAGGGGCTTGGGTGCACCGCGTGTGTGGTGTTGGTCGATGATATGTGGATGCACCAGGGTTGCGGCTAGGGCTGGAGAGGCAATGGGAGGCGATACAAGCAGAGGTGCAATCAGTCAACGGATAAGCATCTGCAGGTGCGGAAGCTGCCTTTGAATACAACCGCGCGTTCGTCTTTTCACATCAACGACGTCGGGGTGCCTGATACCTTTCCAGCTCGGCTCTAAATGAAACCGGGTACCTCCTGAAAAACAAAAAACCCTCAGACGACAGTCTCAATCGAATCGCACCCTGAGGCCGTACGGCGCCTGCTTGATGCGACGCTTCATCGTACATGCGCCAGCGAGATAGTCGGCGCCGCGGCGGCGCGCGGCGCTGCTTCGTCCGGACGCAGCTCCGCCCGCCGTCGCCGCTGCCCTCGCTTGACCGGCGTCTCGACGCCCTCGACCGCCTCTTGGCAGCCGGTCCGCCCGGGCGCCTTCCGTAGCGAGGCCGTCCGCCGCTCGACGCCAGGGTGCTGCCGATATAGCTCCGGACCCAGTGGCACCGGCGCGCCGCCGCGTCCTCCAGGCTCAACGCGGCAACGTCCGCAGCCGAACACCCACAAATTGTCGCGCAGCCGCTGCACCTGCAGTGCGGGCGGCAGCGTGGGTTGAAACTGCGTTCAGATGGCGCCAGGCAAAGGCTCGGCTGGCATCTATCGCCTCAAGGAAGAGCTGCTGCGTCGGGTCAATCTGGCGATCTATCCCGCGCGGGTGGAAAGCATCCTCTTCAAGGAAATCCTGGTGCAGTAGGCTGGACCAAGCGATCAGGACAAATTGGCTGAGGATTGGGGGCTCGATTCGGATTGGGCGCTCGAGCATTCGATGCAGACCGGGGTTCAAAAAAACGCACCAGCCGCAGCTCTGCATCCCCCAGCCGACGGCCCGCCGCCTCGGCAGCGCCGCCACCGCCGATCCACCGCGTCGCCGGGTTGCAGCTGCCGCCCGGGCAGCTCCTGCAGCTTCTGCGGCTGCGCTGCGGCTGCAGCTCGGCTGACGCAGCCGCGCATGCGAGCGGCGGCGGCGTGCCACCCGCGGCGTGCTGGCGGCGTCGCTGGCGCGGGGCCGGCGGCGGCGCGGCGGCACAGTGCGACAGGCCTGGAGGGAGGGGCGTGGGAGCGCTGCATTGTTGACGCACGTGCCACACCCCGCTGCCTCGCACATTTCAGGCGAGCGCATGTCGCTGAAGCTTACCGCTCCATGGCGTCACTGAGCAGTGCTGCAACCCGCCGCCAAGGCGCTGCATCAGCGGCGACATTGCTTCGCAGTGTCGCGGCGTGCCAACAACGGCCGCTCCGGTGATATTGCCAGGGACTGCTCGCTATGAGAGCGCCAGCAGTGCGCAGCTGCTGTTCTTCTTCACCCGCGAAACGCTCACCATGTCCGGTGTTTGCCTTCATGCTGAGCCTCATTGGCTGGAGCGGCAGCATTGTATTTTATAATTCGTTCCTGCCCGAAATCGCCACCGAAGATAATTTCGACCGCTACAGCGCGCGCGCGGTTTTCCGGGGTACTTTGGAGAGTGTGCTGCTGCTGCCTATTACCTAAGCGATGTGCTCAACCTCAAATTTATAGTTGAACCGACAGTCCCTGGCCGGCCGGCACCATGTCGATCCTGCGGCGGGTGGTGGGGTGGTGTACCGTGGTGTGGTTGGGGGTGGTTGAGATGGTAGTGGTCTGCCATCTTCAGTGTGCAAAGGTGCGCACGTACTTGGCCAGAAGCTGTCTGCGGACCTCTCGTCACTTTGGGCGATTAAAGACGCCATTGAAGCTGCGAGCCCTCGCCCTGACGCACACTCGCTGATTGCCCCGAGAAAGGTGAGATTCTGCAATGAACACACCAGTTTCCTCATGGCGCCTGGCGCGCTTGCAGCAACCCATTTATGCATCAAAGATCACGACCGTCAGCAATTGCAGCCGGCCAACCCCTCTTGCACTGCCAACACTCTGTGCCAGTGCAGGCGGGGCATACGCGCGGGTGATGAGGGGTATGCTACCCGAAGGACACTTGTGCAGCAGCATGCGCGGCGGCGCTCGTGCCTTAATACACATGCTATGCATCTCGTGACGCCCAACCCAAATCATAAGCCTGGGCTGCGGTCGGCTCTGCACTGGCGGCGCATGCACATGAGTCCTCGCATACTGCCACGTATCGCAGCCAGCTCAGAGAAGCGATCTCAGGTTCGCCAGGCCATACCCACTGCCGCGACGCCGCCCCGCCCCAACCCGCCACCATCGCGTGTAGCGATATTGCCTTTGTCATAAAGTAGGCGCCAAGTTGCACAAGGATGACTGCGGGCAAAGCGGCACTGCCACAACCCTGGCACTCACCCTCAAACATCAAGGCCAAGTGGGCAGGCCAGCAGGCACCATTCGAAGTGAGTCTATTCACTCTGGAGGAGCGGCCCTGCTGGCGGCCGGCCAAGCAGCTCAATCTCTTGCTCTGTCGGTGTCGGTAACGCGCACACACACGTTTTGAGGTGTGCCTCACCAAGAAACCTCCCAACCCCCTGCTTTAATGTCGCTCCTTCGTTCAACATTTTCTATTTGGGGTCGCGTTGTGTCGTTTCTCATGGTGTTGAGATTCATCCCGTTAGCACTCTCAAAGGTTGACAGAACTGAGGCGTTGCGCCGCTGCCCCGTGGGCCAGGCAACATATTGTGGCGCTCAGGATTGGATTGGCGTGCGGTGTCACAGGACAGAGAGTGCAAAAACAAGTGCTGGATGGTCATCAGATGTGCATTAAAAGTTTGCCGACTGCAATAACCTTACACGCCCTGGGCAGTAAACGATACACTGGCTGCTAAAGATTCCCTGCGCCGGTTCTTTAACCGGACCAGACGAGAGGTAAATATTATTAAATAAGTCACCACAAAAACTAAAAGAGAGCGGCCTGCAGTAATTGCAGGCCGCTCTAGCCAGACCCGCCACAGCCAACGCCTGGAGGAGGCGCTTGGCGTGATCCCATGATTGCAGGAATTGCCAAACTTGGCGCACACCGGAGGTCACGAAAGAAAGTGTTCAGGTCGTCATAATCTGAGGTAGAATACGAAGTGCTTTCGCCATGGCTAAGCACGGTTTTAGCCGTTGCAATTGCCTCCACTGGCACCGGCAAGCACTTCGCGTGCCAGCGAAACGGCCAGAGTGGAAGGATGAGGAGAGCGAGCGCTGCGAAGCGTGCGCTCCACTGAATCATGGGCTGAACAATCGGGGTTTTCCAGGCTGGCGTGCGTTTGACGATGTTGCTTGCCCACCAAGCCCCACACACGCTACTTGCGCTGCCGTCACAGCAGTGCAGCAGCTGCTGGCCTCAAGGGCTTGCCAGCCAGGGACGGGGCAGCCGGGTGCCGCCCAAGCCCAGGATGAGGCAGGTGGCGCCGTCATTATTCTTGGTGCGGAGCATGCTCGTGCCTGGAACGCATGGGGGAGTTTGCTGGGGGCAGCGTCTCCCAAAAAAGTAAGAAGAGCCGAGAGTCCAATCGTCGGCCCTGGACGCCGCCGCTGCTAAACCGCAGTATACTACTTACTGCCTGTGGCAATAAAGAAAATAATAAAGATCTTATCCAGGGCAAAACTGAAAAAGAACAGATTGCCGTAGTGGGAAAAATCGCGGGCCGTATTCAGGCAATCAATGTAAGCCAGGGAGATTTTGCACAAAGGCGATACATTGGCCATACTGGACATCCCCGAGGTGGAAGCCAAAAAAACACAGGCAGAAGGCGCTGTAACCTCTGCCAGCGCCTTCAAATGAGTGCAAGATGTTTTGCTCGAGCGGTTGTCATGGGGGCGCACGCAACACCAGTCGCCTGTTTCAGCGCCGATCCCCGGGAACCAAACCTGGTCGTCGACCGAGGGCCGGCCCGCCTCGGCAGGACAACCCCGCTCGTCACCGAAGGCGAGTAAGCAGCAGCCTGCGGCTGCCTGTGCTGGCGGTGGCAGAGTCGCCGCCCTTGAAAAAGGGGTAGGCTTTAATGCCGGATGACGCCTGGCTGCTGGTGTCGGCAGCAGCGGTGCTACTCTTGCCCTTGCCCTTGCCGTTGCTGCTGCTGCTGCTGCTGCTGCTGCTGCTGCTGCTGCTGCTGCCGCCGCTGCTGCTGCTGCTGCTGCTGTCGCTGGCGGCTGCGCTGTTGTCGTTACCCTTGCCGTTGCTGCTGCTGCCGTCCTTGCCGTTGCCATCGTTGCTGCTGCCGCCAGCGCCATTGCCGTCCTTGCCCGTGCCATCGTTGCTGCTGCCGCCAGCGGCATGACATCGCTTGCCTGCCATCGTTGCCGCTGCCGCCAGCGGCGTTGCCGTCCTTGCCCTTGCCATCATTGCGCTGCCACGCGGGTCGCGCCGTCCTTGCCCTTCCAGCTCGCTCGCCGCCAGCGGCGTTGCCATCGTTGCCCTGCCTCATTGCGCTGCCGCCAGCGGCGTTGGCATCCTTGCCCTTGCCGTCGTTGCTGTTGTCACCAGCGGCGCTGCCGTCCTTGCCCTTGCCGTCGTTGCAGCTGCCGCCAGCGGCGCTGCCGACCTTGCCCTTGCCGTCGAAGCTGCTGAGCAGGGGACGCTGGCGTCCTTGCCCTCACCAAGTTGCTGTTGTCGCCAGGAGCAATGCTGCCCTTGCCTTTGCCGCCGTGGTAACCCGTGCCACCGTGGTAACCAGAGTCACCAGATGAGTCGTTTGAGTCGTCGTCGTCGTCGTTGTCGTCGTTGTTGTCGTCGTTGTTGGATCCGGATCTGCCCTTGCCGATGCCGCCGTGGTCGAGCCCAGCGTGAGGGTGCCGGGAACGTAGGGCGTCAGTGCATGATTTAGTGGCGGGATTCGCCAGCCATACATTTCATCGACGGGCATCCATGTCCTGCAGCAGCTTGGCCGCGCCTCCGGCCTCGCTTGTGATGCTCAGGTTTGTCCAGGGTCTCCACAGCGCACTACCAGGGAAAGCCACGTCAGGGATGGACAAAACGGACCGCTCACCCTTGGCGACGATGCGCTTGGTCGCTGCAAACGTGCATGACCCACCACCCGCCAGCGGCGAGGGGACCGTCAGGGTCGCGTCCACAGTCAGCTTGCCGCTGGCGGGGCAGGTCACGGGGCCGGCGGGCGCAAAAGTCCAGGTGCCCGCGTCCTTGATTTCGGAGTTGCAGGTCTCGGGGTTGAGGGCGACGGCTCGCCGGGCTTGCAGCGCGTGGGGTCGCAGAAGGGTTGGGCGTGCTGATGGGACCTGCAGGTACTCGTAGAGCTTTTCGGGCTTTTTCCAGGGGCGTACGGAGCGCCGCGGGTTGTGCAAAGGCAGGGTCGTCGCCGGCGACAGGGTGCGTGCCGCGCAACTGGCGGCGGAGTGGGTCAACACCCGACGTCCGCTCAGCCAGCTGCCGGGCTTCTTCAGCGGCCACAAGTCCGAGATCTGGCTGGACATCATGAACATCGGCCGTGACCTGATCAAGCATGGATTGGGGGCAGGTGTACGAAGTCGGCTTCCCGTCGTCGCAACGTGACCACGCCGCCCGCGACGGCGAGGTCAGCTGCACTAGAACTTCGGGAAGGCGGTTCGGGCAGACGGTCTGTTGCAACAGGGGCCGGGGAAATGTTGTCGATGTGGCTGCAGAAGTGGGAAGGGGTAGGCAGCGGGTCGAGCAACAGGCGCTGAGGTCAGAATTGTCAGCGTTGGTGGATTTTTGTTCAGACAAATTAATATTTTATCAACCAAAAGCTACACGAAGCCATGGTCAGATCCACCGGGCCGCTCGCCTCAACAACACCGACGACCTGGCGCAACCGTTAGTAGTTAGCCGTAGCAGCTCATAATGGAGATGCGGGCCGGTCGAGAGGCCGGTCGAGCCGATTGCCGACGACGCCCGCGATTGACGCGCTGGCCGCGGAGCCGCCGCCAGACGGGCTCGTCAGCTGCGTGGCGGGCGCGCCGTTGACGGGTAGTTCACGATCTTGGCGCACCGCGCGTTTGAGCAGGACCGTCGATGGGGATGACGTCACCGGGGCGCGAGCAGGCAGCGGTTGAGCAGGTGAAGGCGGCGGTGGCGCTGGAGGGGCAGGATGATGTCAGCGTGTAGCCGGCCGCGGCGTTGGGGGTTGCAAGGGGGGCTTTGAACAGGCGTTGAGAGCGAGCATGTACTGGCTGTAGTACTAGGTCGAGAAATGCCGAGCAAGCAGTTCACCAAGGCGTTGTGGCGCGCCAGGACTAAAGGATGACCCAGCAGCCCTAGCATTGATGTTGCGGTTGGCAAGCAGTCGGCAGGATGACGGCGTCTGTAGGCATCCATGATCCCAATGTGAGCACCGACATGGCGGTAAGGCGGGCTCACGATAGGAGCAGGAGGTGATGCCGTAGCACGCTCCTAGACGGCTCGGCGCGCACGCTCACGCCCGGCGTGGGGCATGTGACGCTGTCCGCCGCGGCGCCGTCGACGTAGTATGTGATATTGGCGCCCGCGACGACGCTGGTGCAGCTGCCCGCGAGCGGCACCTTCTCGCCCGCCTTGTTGCACGTGACTGGGGTGCAGGTTAGCTTGAGGATGGAGGGGTCGGGGCAGGCGGGGGCTGCGAGGGCAAATTGGAAGCAGCGATTTTTCGGTTGGTTGCGCGCAAGGCTGCTTCGGGCCGCCAATAGGTGACCAGAGCGGCCTCGCGGCAACCCACTGCGTGCTTGCGGCTGGTCAGTGCTGTCACCAAGGTCATAGGGGCTGGACGGGCACCGATATCGACGCCGTGGAACGGCGCAACGAACGCGGTCAACTTGTTGACAGGGAGGGATGCGCGCAAGCTGCCGCCGTACCACAGCCGCAGGCCGCAGCCCTTTCCCGGCCCATCGAGAAGGGATTTTACGCCTTCGCCGCGGGAAACGGCAGCTGCGCCGACGCAATCGAGCAACAGTTTTTTGCCTATTGGGATGGGACGCATGTCGCAGCTGCCGGGCAGCTGCATGACCTCGCCGCAAGGGAGCCGTGGGGGCCTTGCAGCGAGGCATTCTGAACTCAGCGTCCTTGCAGGAGCCTGCGATTTTGTGGATGGTGAAAAGTCGAGCAGGTGCGCTCGGACAGTTGTATGGGTCGGTCCAGATGAGTGAGGTTTCAGCCAAGCAGGACCCGTGGTGCATCAAGTGTTGAAAGCCTGTGGCAGAGCTGCTCGCGGCGCCCCTGATCCCGAGGCAAAATGATGCGGTTTTCAGACAGCAACGAGGATGGTCTGTTTCCTTAAATTTAGGGGTTACGCCTGCTGCCAACCCCATGTCCTGTACATCCGGTGATGGTAATAGCTCGGCCACTCGTAGTTGCACGACCCGAGGTAATGCTGCATAGACGCCGCCTCGGCTAAGCCGCTGCCGGGCTCCGGGCACTCAGCGCTCACAGCGGGCGGCCATTCACTTTGTAGGTCACCACGGCGCCGGCGGTGGTGGTGTTGCAGACGCCGCTCAGCGCGATGGGCTCGCCGGAATAGCCGCAGGTCGGCGCGGCGGAGCAGGTGATTTGAACCGAGCCGCGGGCGCGGCACGTTGCTGCGAAGGAAGAATTCGGGAAGTTGGGGATAGATACGCCGGATGACGCCATCCAGAAAATCACCGGCCGGTCTTACGACCCGGCGGAGCAGGTGAAACGCTACAAAAACGAAAAGTACCCCAACGTAGCCGTTACCGTGGATCTGCATTACACGGGGTGTGGACCTTGAGCGCCGCTCACAGGTGAACGTCGACAGGCACCCGGTGTACTTGCACTGATCCGTCCCAGTGTCGAGGTGAGCGGCGGGCGTCAGCGCCAGGCTCGCGCCGACGGCCGGGCAGGTGACGCTCGGGACCGCGGCGGCGCCCGCGTCGACTGGGTGACGGCGCTGATCCGCTGGCGCCTGTCGCTGTGCACAGGCCGTCAGTCTGCACGACCTGGCCCGCGTACTGGCACGCTGGCAGGCTGCTGCGGTGATGTTGATGGTGTCGCTGATCGGCATGTGACGCTCGGGATGGATATTTGGGGTTCGGAAAGGTGGGGTCGTGGTTGAGCGACCGCAGTCCGTCATCCGGTGGGGCTGGAATATCCACGTGTTGATGTTGGAAAAGCAAAGTGAGCGAGGTCGAGCGCGCTGCAGAGGTCCCATTGGGGCGCCGGTCACTCACGCTGCACAACAAAGGGGCTCTGATCGCCGTATGTGCAGCCGACGGGGCCTGACACGTCGGGGGTGACCGACACGCCAGGCTGGCCCATCTGGGAGGAGCAGGTAGTTGGTGGCCACCTGCCCAAAGGCCTCGTCGGCGGTAAAGCGCATACCCGCCTGGTACGTAGAAACGATGCATTTCCAGGACAGTCCTGCTCACATTGCAGGCGCAGAGGTAAAAGCATCGACACAGCGAGGTGTTCGGTCTCAACACGAAGCCCGCGGCGAAACTTGTCAAGGCCTGGCAAACCAGGGGTCCGAATCGTGCTGCCGATCAGGTACAGCACCGACGCGCCGTCGATGTAGAAAATGCCGCCGGGGGTTTCGATCTTTTCGTCGAACTTCACCTCTTCGGTGACATAGTCGACCGAGTAAGCGAGCCCCGAACAGCCGCGGCGCGGTGTCGACAAGCGGACGCCGAGGAACACCTGGAGTTGTGTTTGCAGGGATGGGGGTGGAGTGAGAATTGAGGGCGCACGGCACGGAGATGAGCGACGGGACGAGGGCTGCACATGTGCATGAGAGCATGACTGGTGATGACGCGGAAGCTCAGCGGGAACGGGGGCGGCAGCTCCGGCAAAACGGGCCGTGGCGGGCCTTACCGTTACGCGCGCTCACGTTTACCTAGTCGTATTCGGCGATGGCGATGTACTGGCAGTCTGTGCTGCCGGCAAGGACAGGGCGTACGGACACTGCCAGGGCGCTCCCGGGCTGGGGCAGGTGGCGAACGCGGCATGCGCGGTATCAATAGTCGGAGCTGGGCAGCTGCGCTGCTGCAGCTGCCTTCGAGGCTGACTTTCGACCAGCCACGCCGCAGGCTGGTGGAGCCGCACAGCTGAAGGCGGGCGCCGTGGGGCAGGCGGGCTGCTGGGGGGCGGGCGGCCCTGGGATTGGATTAAGGCAGGGCAGTGCTGTGGGGGGTGAGTTTGGTGGAGGGATGTCACAAACAGAACTGAACGCTGGCCATCTATCAAATCGTGCCCCGATTATACTTTCTGTGCGAAATGTGACAATCCCGCTGCAAAAGCTGTGTGAATGCACAAGGCCGGGGCTGCGCCAAACGCAGCCTTGCAGTGCGTGCGCACCTGTCACATTGAAGGCCAGTGTCGCATTGTAGGATTGCACTCAGGTCTCAGGGGAATGCGGGGCTCGACGAAAACCCTCATCTTCGAGCATGGACTGCTGCAGCGGGCGCTGGGCCGCCGCGCCGCCCACGATATAACTCAGAGTGATGTTGTCGTTTGGGGGGCATCGGCCATGGTCAGGTCAATGGCACCCAGGTCCGGGCCCGTGGCGGCCGTGGCGCTGTGCCGTTGCCATTCCGGAGTCGGGGCGGATATGCTGGAAACTCGAAGCCTTCGAAGAACTTTTGCCAACTCGCGTCGACACTCGACGGGTCTTGTCGGAACCTGCTGATGGGGTCATCTAGGTGCTGTGGCAGGCTGTCAACGAGGGCAGAGGAGCGGTGGTCCGACGGGGTTGACTTCTTAGGGCTTGAGCCGACACCTGGCGGAGCACATGCCTGGTTCGGGGCTGCCTCTCCGCTAGCAAAACGGTAAGTGCAGATCAGACGCAGGCAGAGGCGGAGCGCAGAGAATTGCAAGACCATGGCTGCGGGGCAGGGGGGGACTTTGTCTGTTCTGAAGGGGGCACGGGTGACTCACTGGTGAGGTTGAAGATCGCGGGGATGTCATCATATGTGCACTTTTGATGGACATCCACAACCCAGGTGACAGCCCGTGCCGCACCGGGGGCGGGGCAGGCGGTCTGGTCACAGTGCTGGTTGTTCCTAGGTAGATCCTCAAAGCCGTCCTCGGGCCGGCACGCGCCGGCCAGCGCGACCGTGGCGCCGGCGGCGCAGGCCGGGGGGACGCAGCGTTGGGACGGGGGGGTCACTACGAAGCCTGTGGGGCGATTGGTGGGTTGTGGTCGAGGAGGAATGGGCGGGCTGAGAATTTGGTTGGAGCAGGCTGGTGCCAGAATAAGGGTCTGCAGCAGCAGTAATTGAGGGGAGGGCGGCCCGAGGGGGGGGGGGGGCCAGGCATGCCAGCGCGACCGCGCGTATGCCAGAGACATGCGGCGCTGCATAACGGCTCCACGGAAACGCACTTCCGCTGCCGGTGTTGGCACCGCCACCGGTGCCAGTGCCGGAGCCGCCAGAGCCAGTGCCAGTGTCGCTGCTACTGTTGCCGCTGCTGCTGGTGCCATTGGTGCCAGTGCTGGAGCCGCCAGTGCCAGAGCCACCGGTGTTGTTGCTGCTGCTGGTGTTGACATTGGTTTCAGTGCCAGAGCCAGTGCCATTGCTGTTGCCAGTGCTGGTGCTGCTGTCCTGCTGCTGCCGTTGCCGTTTGTGCCAGGTCGAGCGCCAGCAGTGCGCAGGTTGCTGCTGCTGTTGCTGCCGGTCCCACTGCCAGAGTCGTCAGTCACAATGCCGCTGCCACCGTTGACGCCACTGTGCCCGGCTGTTGGTGCTGGTGCCGCTGCCCAAGCCGCCGGTGTTGTTGGTGCAGCACCGGAGCCTGTGCCGTCGGTGCCTACGCCACCTCCGCCGCCGCCGCTGCCGCTGCCGCTGCCGCCGCCGCCGCCGCCGCTGCCGCCGCCGCCGCGCAGCGCCGCCGCCGCCGGTGCTGCCGCCGAGGCGAGCGCATGGTAGGGCCGTTCACGCGGCGACCTCGGCCACGCCCGTGGTCTGCGCAAAGCCGTCAGGAGGCGCGGTCCCGGGGCGGGTCGGTGAGTCGCGTTGCGCCACACCAGTTGCGACTGGCCGCCGCCAGTTCGAGGTGCATCGGCCCGCAAGGGGCATTGGCGCCGGAGGTTCTGCATGGGAGCGACTGAGGGCAGGTCCAGGCGACCTGCTCGGGGCCGAAGGCGCACTCGCTGCCCTGGTACCGCCAGGTGGGCTTCATGAAGTTGAGGCTCAGGGCGCCGGTCTTGCCGTTCTTGGCGCAGCGTCGCTGGCGATCTGGCAGAGGGCGCCGATGGGGTTGCCGCTGGCCGTCTCTTTCTTCATGCAGGCGGGCGCCTTGCCGGGCTTCGCCGACGCGGGCTGCGTCGGAGGCCGTCAGCAGATCTCGGCGGCGCCGGCCGCGGGCGCGAGGGCAACGGCGGCGCCGGCGGTCGGCGCCGCAGGAGAGCGGACGGCCGGCGGCGTGGTGAAGTGTGATGCCGGAGATCGCGCTGATAGCGCCGGTCGTTCTTGAACCACGCGTAGTCGGTGATGACATCACCATCGAGCACGACCGCGACAGGGTGTCGTTCGAGCGGTACTCGCTGACAGCGCGTCGGCCGTCGGGTCGGCGGCGGCGAGGCGGTGGGCGCGGATCGCTGGTACTCAGCCGTCGACGACGCAGCAGTCGACCGCGGTGATGGGCTGATTGAGCTCATGGGCGAGCTCTCTTGCAGGCGGCCTCAGTGGCGTTGCGGGGGTGGGTGAGGGCGGGTTGGAGGGTTAGGCGGGTTTGAG
>NNCB01001140.1:0-12032 GCA_002317545.1 Scenedesmus quadricauda | reverse complement strand
TTGAATGGCGCCTCTCGAAGGACTCCTTCTCGGTTTGCCATCGGTTTCCCTTGCCGGTGCGTGCACCGCCGAACGGTCGCCGTTGAAGGCGTGCTGAAGGCGTGCTTTTTGTCCAGCGCCACGTAAACCGCCTGTGCCCCTCCACCACCCTTCGGGTGGTCCCCCTCCCCCGTTGGGGGAGGATCGGCTATGTCCACAACTGATCGTCTCCCGACATGCGACATCCGGTCGCGGTGGGATGCCAACGATTGCCACTTGCCGTCGCTCATGACCCGCCTTCGTGCCGCACCCACCGGGTCATTACAGCTCGCCGCGCGCCTGAGGGGTCTGGGGCGGAAGCGGCGGCGGCCAGGGATACATCGCGGTGGCCAAGACCAGGCAGCGAACCGTCGGAAGGGAACCAGACCGCCAGTTGCTTGGGCGGAAACGGTGGAATCGAGTTTCATATTGGTCTCCGTTTAAGCCCTCCCCTTCAGGGGAGGGGGTGCTGGGTCGGTCATCCCCCCGGGATGACCTGGATCAGCCGGGGGCTGATCCACCCAACACCGGTGGGGCATGTTGGGGGGAATAGACATTGCCCCGACCCCCGCCCCGCCCGCAAGCAGACTGGGTTCACAGCGCCCGGTCCCTCTGCTCTACTCTACTCTGCGAGGCAAGCGGTCCCGTGCAGTGTTCTCAGTCTCAGTGGAGTCCATTCAGGCAAGCGTTGGGCTTGGCGCAGTCGGGATTGTGAGTAGATGATGGTGTCTTCACGGGGCTGGCCTTCAGCAGCAGGTGAGTTCGGCTATCAGGTGTACGCAGGTAGCTCGGGGCGAGCGCGTTCTGGCAGACAGCAGCTGCGCAGGTCATGAGCGTCAGCTTTCACCGGAGTCCGTGCGATCTCGGCTCCTGTACTGCCGCACGCCGCGTCTCGATTGGACGCAAAGGCCTGCCTTGGAGACAGGACCTCCGCCTCCAACCCGCGCTGGCTTCTTGTCAGCTCACTGACTGTGTTGAGAGCCGCTGTATTGTCACGGGTGCGAACCAAAGCCTGGCAGCGGCGCTGACGCTGCATCTCCAGCCGTATCAGCTGTTGAGCTCCCGCTCCTCCTGCAGATGTGGTTTGCAGTGATGCAATAATCCAGCAATAGCAGGAAGCGTTGCTTTGCCACTTGGAATTTCTGACGGTCCCCCAGTACTTCGCGCACCGCCACAGCCCGCGCGCGCAATCGAGTGCCGGTGATCCCCGTCCAAATAACCGACGTGCAGCCCGCCTGTAATGGGCCGGCCGTTCGCATTTCGATCTCGGCATCACGGCATGCTCTTCCTGATCTTCAATGCCCGCCTGAGCTCATCTGCTGCGCGATTCGCGCGCCGATCGTGATCAGCAGCGCGATGTCGATCTCCTGACCAAACTCGCGCATTGCCGTCGCGGCACCGCGCCGCACAAGTTCCAGGACGTGTATCCGACGCTGCCTGTCGTCTGCCGGCAGAACATGCTTGCGCGAGGTTGCTGCGTCCTTCCCGGCAGGCGGTTCGCCGCTCGGCCGTCATCGACATCGGATCGAACTCGGTTCGCTTGGTCGTGTATGAAGGCCATCATCGTAGCCGCAAGGTTAGTGTTCCGGCATAATTAAAGCACAGCCCTAGACCGCCCTCCCGCTCGCAACTTTCGCACCCGACAACGGGCAGCGAGGTCCACCGCACGTCAGGTGTCTCCCCACCCGGCCCTCGCGTACCTATGCGGCAAGCTGAGCATTGGTCGAGGCTGGTCTGCGGTACCTGCTGGGTGTCAGCGAGCGCGCCGTCAGCGGCGGCCGCTGCTCGTCAAGGTATTGCATGATGTGCGCGCAGTGCCACCTCTACCGGACTCGTTCAGGCGCGCCGTGCTTCTCCGTTTGGAACTCAAGCATGTCCTGCACGTTGTATCGCAAAGCAGATGCGGGATGACAATTTAAGTCGAGTATCGTGACACAAGTTGTTGGTGCTGAACTAGCAAAGTGAGGGTTCTGCTGGCTCTTCAGCACATCTGGCAGTGGTGCTCCTTCCACCCGCCCGGCCGGCCCGTTTGTCAATTCGCGCCGTGACTAGCATGCTTCCTTGTTTGGGGTACAAGCTGTAAGCCACTGTGTGCCGCATCCACCCGGTCTTCCCCTTCACCTGATTGATGGCGGCAAGGCTCTGCACAATTTCTCGACCTTCGAGGCCAGCACCTCGCGCTCCTTCCTGACGCCCTCGGCCTGCTTGGCCACGTCAGCGCCAGATCGTCGCTCGGCAAGGCGCTGCTCGCGCATCTCGCCCAACTTTGTCGTAGACGCGCTGTGCACAGCCAAGGAGGTGCACGACCTCAGCGCCACCATCGCCTTCATCGGCCAGGTCGTCACACGCGTCCTCGTCAGCGGAGTCAAGGTCATCGTCATCATCACTCGCGCGCTCGCATCGTCGCGCATGGCCGCCCCTGCTCGCTTGCTGGACGCTGACGTCAGCGATGCTGGAGCCACGCGGATCGAAGAGGGCAAGAGAGTAGGAAAAGGAAAGAGCAGGTATCGCTTTTTTCATAGAATTGGACCGTTAACAATATCAATCAAACGATTTCAGGTATCTTTGTGTGCATTGGCTCAGCTGTTTAGCCAATCACCCAGCCAACGCAACCCAACTCAACTGGAATAGCCGCACTCCCCCAGACCCCCATGTTGTAGTTCACTTTGGTGTAAACCACCCATGCCTGTCCTCCTGAACCCATTCGTGGTTGCCCATCCCACTGACTTCGATGAATATGTGGCCAGCTGGCGTGGATCGCGTGATATCTGGGATGAGGGAATCGAATTCCGCAACCGCTGCCGCCCGCGCTGCCGCGATGCTCTCAGCCTCGGCACGCTTGGCGTCCAGCTGGCGCCCAAGCTCAGCCACCTTCACCTGCAGCTCGTCCCGCTCTGCCGCCTTGCCAGAGCACTTTCCCGGCAGTACCGGCTCACGCGTCTCAAAATCCTGTGGGAGCAGATCGTATAATTACGATGAGTACAGTAACAATAGCCTGATTGCCGGTGCGAGCAATGAAGGGGAAGGCTGGAACAGGGAGCACATTTATTCCCAGAGCTTTTTCAATAGCAATTACCCTATGTATTCTGACCTGCATTTCATTGTTCCTACCGCCCCCCCCCATCCCCCCGGCGAGATGGTCGCGCATCGCTTCGACGTGAAAGGCAGCTCGGATGGCCAACTGCCGCGATTGGCGATGAGCTGAGGCTTCATCGCCAGCTCGAGACGCTGGCCCCTGAGAGATCGAGAGCAGATCGATGCGGCAGCACAGCTCGTCACTCTGGAGCTGCAGCTCCCGCCGTTCGGCCTCCAGCCGTATCCGCAATCGGCCGCCTCGGCCTGCTCCAGCCCAGAGGGCGGCAACGGCGATGCCAGCAGCGGCACGGTGCCAGCAGTGGCTGCGCCCGGGTGCTGCTGCCCACCGCCTGGGCGCAAGGTCGTGTGTCACGATTATTCCTGCCGGGTCACCTCCTGCGCGATGTGCTGACGAGCTGCCGGCTGGTTCGTGGGAGGTCATGCTATCACACCCACCTTGGCTGGCGTTGCTGTTCGCCCCAGCCGCGCAAAGCCACCAAGGCCGCCTGCAGAGGGCATACCCTCCTTGCGCTGCTGCTTTGCCTGCTTCTGGCGATTGCTCAGTAATCGCGCAGGCTGATGCTGGACGCGGCGCTCCTCTGGCTCCTCGTCCGGTGCGATTTCGGTGTGGAGCCTGCGACTGTGTTGATGGGCAGAGCGTGGAGCATTGCACGTGTGTGCCAGGACGGTTTGGAGGGGAGGGTACCAGAGCCGAATACGACACACCGGACGGAGTGCGCAAAGTAGGGCGCTAACTGGTGAGAACTTCAAGCTCACCGGCAACCTGTTTTCGGCCAGTTCCAACAGCCGCTACGAACCCCTCGCCAAGGAGGTGGACCCACCAGGAGCACCCAGCTGCTCATCAATTGCCTTCAGCCGCGCGCTCAGGGACTCCAGTCTCTGCAGCAGGCGGAGCTTGCCATCTCGCAGATCCAGCAGGTCGCGATTGAAGGCGGTGCACGCCCGAGCCGCGCGGCGTGCCAGCACCGCCATCTGCTGTCGCTTGCGCTGGGGCGTCATGCGCTGGTCCTGCGGTTGCAACGCAGTGCGACGCATGACAGCCGCGCAGCGAGCCGGGTCCAGCAGCTGGTCGGCAGTGCTGCTGGTTGGCAAAGACATTCCTGACAGGTCAGCCTTGCTCTCTTCAGGCCCAGGAATGCCATAGCGGCAGGCGCAGCAGGTGCAGGCACTTACACTCGCCGCTGACTCTTGCCCCTTGAGCCGCACCTCATCAGGGACATAGTCAGGAGCGCTGCGCAGCCGCAGGTCGCCAATATTATCAGCGCGTGTTACGGCGAAGATCTGCCCGAAAGCGTTATCGGGAAGTGACTGCCTCGCGCCACCTGACGGTCGCGCCATGTGGCGATGCGGCGGGGTGCAGTATTGCGGCGGTCGATTATGGCAAAGTGCGCCATACCGAATATGTCGCCGACCCGCGCTGTACCGCGCAGCCGGGCGCGGTGGTCGATGGCGACGCGCTGCCCTTTTCTGCGCTCATGGCGAGGCTGCGTGCCTTGCCGGCACAGCCGGTTGCTGATTCGGAGGTGTCATCTGAGTCGTGCAGCAGAGACACGATGGCTGGACTTCCGCCTGCAGCCGGGCGAAGGGCGGAGTCGAATGTAAAGGGTCATTCAATAATAAACGATGGAGAATGTGTTGCGAACTAATTGACTGATCGTCGGCGCTTGCTCAACCCCCAGCTGTCAACAGACACACATGCAGCGCTCGCTCCACTCCATGCTATCTCCTCGTGCACTCCTCCCACCCCCTACTTCCACGCCACCTGGACCTCTGGCGGCAGTGCAGGCAGCGTCAGGCTCTCCACGGGTTGGCCCTGCTCGCTGACGGGCCGCAGGACGAAGTTGGTAGAGGCCAGCTGGGCTGAGAAGAAGACTTGCAGCCTTTGCAGCAGGCTGGCCGCCACCTCTGCGTCCCAAGCCACCTGGGCCTGCGCGTCCTCGAGCTTGGTTCTGCGCTCTGACTCGGCTAGGCCAACAGGCCTACGGGTAATCAGGGAGATTGCAACAGGAAGCGGTATTATTAATGGAAATAATACTATTGATACGCTCATTTTCTTCCCGGGCGGTATCTATAGCCTTCACTGCAGGAAGCCAATACTGACGCCCTCAAAAGGATGGCAAGTGTCGTGCATCTCGCCGCCTTTTTCGATTTCAGCGGCGAGGACAAACCGGAATATGAAGCGGTCAATGTCGAAGGCAGCAGGAACCTGTTGCAAGCCCTGGCGCCTTTCGAGATCGAACAAATACTGTACGCCGGCACCATGCTCGTGCATGCGCCGGTCGCCCCCGGTGAACGGATCGACGAAGCGGCGCCCATCGATCCGCAGTGGGCGTATCCGCGTTCGAAAGCGGCGGCCGGAGGATGCGTGATTCGGCCACGGTGGCGAGCGGGGCATCCTGCCCGGGCTGGCGCCGGCACTTGCCCAGTGAGCTCACATTTGTGACCATCAGCGTGCCGTCCCGCGCAGCACTGATGAGTGCGCTGTCGTCAAAGGCCATGGACAAGCCGGTGACAGAGCCGGTTTGCATGTCATGCAGCCGCGACTCCCAGCAGCTGCAGGGTGCGTGTTGCGAAGCGAGACAGGACTGAAGTGGGTTGTAGGGGGGTCCTGCAGTTGGTGTCTGACAGGGTGCGTCAATAAAGGCGAATTGCTCCAGTCTAATGCAAACAGCAGTCGGCCATTTGCAGCTCGCAGCAATATTCGCCTCACCTGTCTCCAAGGAGCCCGGCGGCATCGCCAGCAGTCTCGACCCGAACCGTGCCGTCAACCGAGCCCAGCAATCTGAAGCGCCCCGACTGGCTGGTGGTGATGATCGTGGTGAGGGCTGAAGCGATGGACGGACCACAGCAGCGGGGCACGGGGCTGTCAAAGCCGCAGTTCCACACGCGGCCGGCGCCGCGGCCACCCAAGCAGAAGCAGAAGCAGCCGTCGTCGGCACTGGGTACTTGCAGCCACGTGACGGGAGGTGCAGGCAAGCTGTCGCCGGCCCAGCAGTCCTGCTCCATGTCTGCCAGCCGGCTGCTGGTGGCTGCTGCAGCCACCAGACCGTCCGCTGCATCAGCTGGCCCACTGTCCACTTGCTGGCTGCTGCTGCCCTCTGAAGTGCCAGTGCCGTCGGCCCTGGTCACGCCCCTCCGGCTGTGCCTGCGCTCTGCTGCAGGCTTGGCAAACGCCTTGGCAGCTTGATGGTGCAGGTGCGCACTGGCAGCTGGAGTTGGTAGGAGCTGCGCAAGAAGACAGGCGGGGAGTCATGCATACGGGCGTTGATGGTGGGTTGCCTACTGTGCATGCTTCAGCTTCATTGCTGGCAGCAGGGCGCAACCGACCATGATGCAGCAATCCAGAGAGCGTATGGCTGTGTTTCGCAAGCCTTCATCCTGCCACACCTGGAGGTGACATTGTAAACGCCGGCGCAGTAATCGCGACAACATGCCAGAGCTGCACCCACAACAAGGCGCTTGCATGGGGCGCCCTGCTGCGCAATGGGTGGCCGCTGGCCGCTCAGGCAGAAAATCCAAGCGGGTCCCACTGCTCAGGTCTGGGGCTGCTGAAGAAGTACACGGTGCTATCGGCCGCAACGGTCGCCGCACATGCGGCGCCGCGCGCCACCGCCACTGCCACGACAGATGCCTTGTGCGGCCGCTGCGCTCCCAGCAGCAGCCAGCCGTCGCTGCAGCGCTGCACGCGCCGCACAGAGCCGTCGCCAAAGCCAATGGCGAGGCAGCAGCGCGTGCCCTCGGCGACCAGGGGCGTCATGCAAGTGGCCGGCGAGCCGAACCGCCGCGCCTGCAGGGTCGCGCCACTCGTGTACTCGACCGCACGCACGCTGCCGTCGGCGCCAGCCGTCACTGCCACGTGGCAGCCAGGCAGCGCGGCCACGCCGGCCACGCAGCCCGCGTGGCAGTCGAAGAAGCGCGTGCAGGCGTAGGCGCCGGCGTCCAGCAGGTTGAGGGGCACACTCACGCGCAGCAGCCCACCGGCGTCGTCCGCCACCAGCCAGGTGCGGCGGTCCAGCCACAGCAGGCAGCGCACGCGGACGCCAGCCGGCAGCACCACCTCTGCGCTGGGCATGACCCCACTACTGGCGCGCCGACAGAGCCGCCGCCGCCGCCACCACCACCGCTGCTGGCGCCTGGTGCCGCCGCCTCTGGCGGCTCGGTGTCGATGCGGCCCATCTCCCAGAGCCGCAGCACGCCGTCCGCCCCGCCGCTGAGGACGTAGTCTGTGGCCTCGTCGTGGACCAGCGCCTCAACGGCACCGCCGTGGCACGGCGCGCCGCCAGGTCGCGCCACTAGCGCCTGATGCGGCCGGCGTCCCGCAGCAGCAGCGCCCCGCCCTCGCTGCCCGACAGCACCATCCCGCTGGCAGTCAACAACCGCCGAATGTGTTCAACATCGTCGCACCGACCGCGACGGCGACACCGCGCCCGGGCGCCTGACGATTTCGGTCAATGGGCTGTGGGCGTTTGGATCAGCCCGTCAGGCAGCCTGACGCGCGCTGCTGAGACGCGTGCGTTTTTGCTAACATGCCAGCCGCTTGCAACAAGAACAATGTACCGCACTGCAGACGCACCGAGTCCCTTCCCGGGGCCCGCACCTGCAGTTTGAGGCCTGTGAATGTGACGCCATCGCCAGAAGCGAATGTCGCCCGTGCAGCTGGTTCGAGGCGTCCCGAGGCGAAGGGGGAGAACCTGACGCCGGAAAGTCCGGGCAGACGTCTTGGCGCGCAGACCCGACGCACGCGCCAGACCCAGCTCAGCGCGTACTCGGGGGTCGGATCGAGTGCGAAAGGAATCAGCATTTCGACCTCGGCATCGAAAGGCCGGGCGTTGGTCAGCGTGACCTGCCACTGGCGATAGTCGGGGTTCGGGTCGTTCTGGACCACGACCTTATACTGGACCGCCGGGCTCGAGCCGATGTCGTAATCGACGCGCTCCGTCGCCTTGTCGCAGAACCAGAGCCCCGAAGTGATCGACGTCGCGTCGATGAACCGCAAGAACAAGGTGGGTGCATAATGGCTGACGAACAGACCATGACCGATCTCAAGGCTCCAGCCCGTCAGGCACCGTCGCCGCTCACATGTCTGGGCGGCGCCTACACTGGCTTTTGGCAACGCAAAGCACGTGCGCTTTGGATGCAATGCCACGCGCCGATGCCGCCGCCGTCGCGAGAGCTCAGGTGACGCTGCGTCATGCTGGGGAGGTGCAGCAGCAGCAGTGCGCCGCCCGCAGCGAGCGCAAGCGTCTCGCCGTCGAGCGCCACCATGTTGTGCCGTCTGGCCATGTCCAGGCCCAGCACATATTCCAGGCGGCAACCCGTGCCGGCGTCGGCTACGGCGCCAGCTCCATCCAGAGCCGCGGCCACACGGGGACGGGGTCTGGCGCCCTGTCGAGCGACTGCAGCAGCGACGGTGGGTCCATCGCCGAGCCGTGCTGCTATCGGTGAGAAAAGTCGTCGGCGTCAATCTACGGCATGGAATGGGCCGGGCGGGGTCACCTTCGAACTCGACGGTCATCATTCGACCGCCGAAGTAAATCCGGTCAATCGCTTTGGATCGAGCATGTCGCTGGGCAACGCCGTCTTTGGCGTCCAGAGCCAGACGATCAATTTCGAAAACGACCTGCCGGTCATCTCTTATGGCATGGTACCCACGGTGATCGGACCGCTCGTCGAAGGAAGAAAATCAGTGAAATTCAATATACCGGCACGCTGTGACTATCATCGCGACGCCGGCGCCGATTTCGACCTGACCCCCGAATTTCGCGTCAGCACCAATTTCAACCATCTGTGGTTCGAGAATACGTCGCCCTTTCCGTTGTCACCGTGTCACTCTTGGTGAGTGTTTGGTGACGGTGAGCTTTATCCAACATGCGTGGAATGCCGATGATCGGGCTTTCCGCAATTTTATGGGCTATGACCGGCAGTGGCTTGAAACGATCGGATCGGAAGCAGCGGGCGAGCTTTGGGCCCTAGGCCATGGGGCTGCACACGGCGCAACTGCAGAGCTGCGCGCTGGTCGGCGGAGTGGTTTGCGCGGACAGCAGTATGCCTGAGCTTCAAGAAATCGCAGCAACAGGTGGCCTTGACCTGGCCGTCCCTAGACCCTGCATCGCCGTATCGCCGGTCGGCTAGGGCGTAGGGCCCGATGCAGCGGGTGTCGGAACCAGACGGTTGCATTCACCGGCGGCTTGCCGTCCGCTCACATGCCGTCGTTTCAGAGCCGCAGCAGCAGCAGCAGCCATGGCCAAGTCCAAGAACCACACGAGCGCACAACCGCCAAGATGGACCACCGTACGGCATCAAGAAGCCCGTGCAGGTGGGATCCTGTGGTCTCAACCACCTCAGTTGTCCTGCGCGCACGAGTCTCGCTGGCCGCTGCACCGGCTCAACCTCCCGCCAACGCACGCTGCGGCATGCCTGGCATGCCTCCTGTCAACCCCCCTTTACAACTTTTATGCCCTGGCCTGGATGCTGCCGGTGCGCCAGTACATCGGCACCAAGGGCATGGAAAACAAGTTCCTGCCCAGACCTATGTCTGTAGCAGCAATGGTCATAGGGATCTAAAGCGCTAACAATCAGTTTTCAGGAAGATTTTACTATAGTATCGGATAGCGCAGGCTGGTTTGAAAATGACCGGAATTCTGCAGCTGGTGATTAGCCACTGGCGATTGTGAGAGGTTGTGAGGTGCAAGTGAGGGGTGCCTGTTGAGCTAGGATGGCGATTTGGTGCTGCTAGCCAAGTCCTGGCACCCAGTCAAGCGTGGACATGCATCAAAGCAGCTTGCAGATGCCGTACATGCATGGTTGTGCACCGCACAAAGCTGATACGCCCCCTGATCCATTGCTATCACCGCACACCCCCTGCCCCTGCAGCGCCATGCCAAGAAGCACAACAACAAGAACAAGTAGTAGAGTGTGGAGCCAGTGATGAGCTTGGCAGCTGGTGCTTCATGATGTGCCGCAGGGTCTCCTTGTAACTCTTGCTGTCGAACTTGGATGTCGTGATTGTGGCCGAGGGGGCGAGTTGTGCTCCATGTCGTCAGCGTCTTATCGATTTTGGCTCGGTGGCTTGCCAAGGGGCAGCAGGGTGCGCACAAGCGAGCAGCATCCGGACAGAATAGCACTGAACTCACTCGCCAGCAGCAGCACCAAAACGCAGCAGCAACAGCACCAGCATCAAAAGCAGCAGCAGCTTCGGCACAGCAGCTGTAGCGGAAACAGCACCATTATAAACAGCAGCAGCAGTAGCAGCAGCAGTGCAGACAGCAGCAGCAGTCGTGAGTGTACTGGGAAAAAGCCCATCAGTCCGTGGCTTTGGAACTGTCAGGGATGTCGCAATTCTTGTTCCAGTTGTGCAGCAGCATTGGTTGTCACTTCGCGCAATCCCTGACTGCCAAGTGAGCATCACAGTGCCCTTGTGTGTCACCAACCGCTTTGTCATCTGACAACCCTCACGCATGCATCCTGTGCTGCAAGCCCCAGTCAGGTGGGAGTTCCTGTGCCTTGTACGCCTGGGTAGGGCGGACAAAATACGCAGTCCCAGAGTAGAAATGTTGCCACGCATCTTATCCTGCAACCGCTGACGCACGCTGATGCTTCAGTCTGCTCGCGTGCGCTGAGAGCACACCGTCACTGGCTTTCGACCACACCGCGACAGACAGTGCCTTCGTAATTTTCTTTGTGGCGTGAGCAGTTCAAGACGATGTGGCAAGAACGCTTCAACCGGAAATTTGACCGCGAAGCCTGAAATTTAAAGTAAAACGGGCGTTCATTCGTCTTCATTAATAAACCAATAAATCAATAAAAATGGAACAATCAAAACGTGGCAGCGGATTACTAAGCCTCCTGGCTGTTGCAGGCGGGGCCTTAGAGGAAAACAGAGTGCGCAGCAACTCGCCTTGACAGGTGCACGACGATTTGAAGGTGCGACAGTTGCGCAGCAATATCGGCGCCTGCGCGAACCCACGCCGCCAACCAGCCTTGGGGTTCCGCTCAGTACCTGAGGTGTGCGAGGGTGGGTGAGACCAACAGGGAGTCAAGGGAGGCGCTATGCTGACTCGAAATGGCGCCCAGGCATTGCCTTCACGGTCAACCTATCCAGCACACGACAAGGCAGTCCGCAGCACGGCCCCTACCCACACAACGGAGGCCCTCAGATCACTTGTAGCCCTTCTCGTAGGTGCGCTCGCCGGCGGCGGCGCTCTCGCCGCTGGCGTCGTACTGGCCGAGCTGCGCGTCGCTGATGGCCTTGGCGCGCTTGAGGAGCGCCTCCTGGCCGGCCGCGAGGTTCTCGGGCTTGCCCTGCCAGCTCTTGAGCCGCTGTTCTGCAGCGCGCGCGCGTAACTGAACGACACGTGCCAGGGGTTGGGGCTCTGGTTCATGGCGTTGAGGTTGAGGGTGGCCTCCAGCTCGGACTGGCCGCCGCTCAGGAACATGATGCCGGGCACAGCCGGGGGCACGCGGCGGCGCAGCAGGTTGAGGGTGTAAGTGGCCAGCGGTCTGGGCGATCCTTGCCTTGGCGTCAGCGCCAGGGGTCACCATGGCGGGCTACAGCAGGATGCCCTCAATCGGCAATTTGTTGTCGGCCAGGTACTTGACGCTAGCCGAAGCCTCCGACCTCCCCACCATCAAGGCCCTGAGTAAGATTGTACGTAAGTATTACGTATGTTGGGGTAAAAACGTATCTTTGCGGGCATAGTCGTGCCTTGGTATACGTCGCCGTGCTTGCAGCCCGTTGGGCACAGGCTGTTTCAAAACAAAGGCCAAGCTTTTGGTCGACGCAAGGAGGGCTGTCACTCCAATCCGATCGAGTCTTGCGGCATGTGCTGATCGGCAGAAGGGCCACGGTCTGCGCGCCGAGCCCGCCTCGGCTGCGGTCCCGTCGATGTCGTGCTCGCCGTCCGCAGCGCCTCGGGCTC
>NNCB01001139.1:0-12036 GCA_002317545.1 Scenedesmus quadricauda | reverse complement strand
TGGCACCTCCTGCCCCCTCCACCCGTGCAAGGTTCCCAACAGTATGGACTGCTCCGCATGTACAGCTTGTACTGGTTCTCATCGCATTCCTGTTCGGGAAGCGTCGCTCGGACAGACCCATCACCGCGGCATAGACCCAGAACAGCGCCTGTGCGGCACCGGTCGAGAGCTTGTTGATGCCGAAGCTCAGCACCAGCACGAAAGCCAGCGGCGCAAGCATCACCACCCACATCAGCGGGCTGCCGATCAGCGAGCAGCGGTAGGTAGTTTTGTTATCGCCAGCATCGCGACGATGCCGGTCAGCAGCACGCCCGAACCCATATAGTTGTACCAACAGCAGCCATGTACGACCCCCGGCCCAAACCATCCCTGGCGTGTCCAAAGCACCCTGCCCAAACACCCCCTGCCTCATGCCCCCCCCCCACGCCGCGCCACACCCACGGCAAGCGCATCGGAACTGGCCGATCCCGCCGAGCTTGCGCGCCATGCGAAGCAGAAAGTCGTGGATGGCGTGGTGGACGGCGTCGTCGGCCACTTCCCCTCGCAGTCGCCGCTCCCGGCTGCGGACGGACATCGCCACAGCCGCTACCAGAAGCCGAGGCAACGATGCCGGTGCGTTCTGACGGGGGACTGCCGGCGGACTGAAATTTTCCCCATGCGCCGTGCAATTCGAGGATCAGCGGACTGGCAGAATCCCGAGCGGTTCGTCATGTTTCGTGCGAGTGGCAGGCTGTTGATTTGGTGACGCCCGCAATGCGCGCCCGTCCGGCTGGTGGCAATCCCGATTCGCGACGACTTCCAGAGGCCGTTTGCACATCTCGCTGGAGTTTCCTCTCAAGCCGCTTGTTAACCCTTGCTGGCCTGTCAACGCCGCCGCCACACCTGCGCACTCGCTCACCCGCCGGCGCACCCACCTGCCCGCTGACCCACCCGCCTGCACCTCCAGGGTGTGTGGTGGTCCCGCGCCGCCACCACGGCGGCCGGCATGATCCTGAGCGCGATCTTCTGTCTCGCCCTCGCCTTCCATCTGGGCTGGCGCCAGCGCCGCGCGGGCGCCGGAGGGGCGGGGCCGATGAAAGTGTGAGGCGGCACGACACCCGTCGGCCCGAAGCACCGGCCGGTCGATGCGAGACCCGCTTTCGCATCGAAACGCTTGCGAATCCGGCGGATTTGGAGCATCTGCAGGCTCGCGCAAAGGACGGCTTGAGGTCGGTGCCTTATTTCTATAATACAGCATGAAGATGGCGGCGTCCGGCCGGGCTTGAGGGTGCACGAATGAACTACGAGACTTCGACGATCGCGGCCGACGAACCTCTGGCGCTGCCGGGTGGAGAGGGTGAAAACCACTGCAGTAGGCGCATTCATCCGTTTCTGCATGTCTAGTGTTGCTTGTTGCTTGCACGTGTAAAGACAGAAGGACTGCATGGTACCGCGTGGACGGCTGGTGTGATTGCATGTGTATCATCCTGAATCGCGTAAACAAAGCTTGGAAGGGGTGCTCCGGTCATGTGGTCTGGCAGCAAGCTAGACAGTGTGTGGGCTGGCAGCTGCAGCCCAGGACTGCAGCGCACTCCATCGTCCAACACAGCTACAGGCGGTAGGCCCAACACAGCCGCGCACCTGCAAATGCGGGCATACTCAACGGCTCCGGCTCATGTTTTCTCTGCATTGTGTCAGACAGTCAGGTGCTCGCTGCACGTGCGATCTGCAGCAGTGCTCACCACCCGTGCGTGAGCGTGCAGTCACTCGGGCAGCGACAAATCTCGGCTCGACACGATTCCTGGCTGGGCCATGAGCCGAAGGAATCGAGCCGTGACAGTTTGCTGACCGTCCTTGCACCGCATGCGAGCTAGACGGCTGTGAGGCGACTCGTAGGCAACAACGTTACATCGGCAGCGCTCGACGGCACCGAGGACGCTGAAACCAATCCGTCACTGGTGACGATACGATACTGAATTCTGTTCGCAACTAAGGAATTGCTCCGCTATACTATATACACAGCAAGGCAATGTGACAATTCCTTTTGTAGTGCAGTAATAACAGGACCGATTAGTATTAATAATACAAGACCACCGTTTCACTGCCATGCAGCATCGCTGCCGGTCGTCCCCAGCCTCGACGCGGCCGCCGCACTCGAGGGATGTCGCCTCCTTGCGCGGCAGGACAAGCGCCATCCCGCGCAGTACGAGGCGAAGCTGCCGGCACTGCTGCCGCAGCGGCCGCGCGGACCGCAGAGGTGACCGCTGGCGCAGTGGGGGCGGCCGAGGGCGCGGCCGAGGGCGCAGCAGCGGGCGCGGCGCCGGGCGTGGCGGCGGGCGGGGCGGTGGTGCCAAAGCAGCGGCGGCAGCAGCAGCGGCTGCACAGCACGTCGCCGCAGACGCGAACTTGCGCGCGGCCGCCAGCAGGCAAACCTACTGGCAGCCGGCGTGCTGTTCAATCTCGAGATTTTCGCTGAGGATGCCCCGGGAGGCATGGGGGGTGGTGCGCGAACCCCTCAGCGACGACGGCAGCCAGCTATTGCTCAGCCTGCGCCGAATGAACCATGTTCGCACGATCGACCCTGCCGCAAAAATCGCCGTGGCCGAAGCCGGCGTCATTCTTGAAAATTTCCACCATGCGGTACTCGCACAGGGACTCCGTTTCCCGCTGACCCCCTCGGCGCGCAAGGGCGTCGGTACCGTGCGGCGGGCTGGTGTCGACCAACGCCGGCGGCACTCAAGTACTGCGCCACGGGACGATGCGCGCGCTGGTTGCCGGGATCGAGCGGTGGGGCGCTTCTGCGTGTGCATGCATGGCTGGCGCGATCCGCTGCATTTTCCCGGTGTTTCAGGCCACGACATGCGCGCGGGACGCGGCACCCTGCGGTTGCCGACCGGCCGGAGAGTTCGCAACGCGCACCCCGTCCGCAGCTCGGGAAACTGACCATGAACGCCTTCGCCCACTTCCCCGCCACCGTGCACGAGCCTGCAACTGGCGATCGAGAAATGCCTCACAGGTGCGCAAGGCGTTTGACGCGCGGAGGTACAAGCCCAAGATGTGGGCCTACGTCGTTGATGTCGATGCAGCCGCCGCGGCTGCGGCCGGCGCGGCGGGCCTCGAGCCGCGGCAGGGGCTTGTGGAGTGGTGAGCGTGCGCGGAGCCCGGGCGTGCGTGGACTCGCGGCTTCGGCGGGCGGGCTGCCGTTCACCTTTGGCCTACGGCTCGATTTCATGTGGGCGCCAGCAACGACCCTATGACCTACGGCGAAGCGTTGGCCCGAAAGGGCGATATTGTTACGGTGTCGGTCAATCACCGCTTAAATATCCTCGGTTTTCTAGATTTGTCGGCATATTTGTAGTCTGTGAATATGTGTGGTATGTGATCCGACCAACCAGCCAACGATTGCGCCGCCGCAGGCTGGCGCCAGGAGAATTGGATGTGCTCGCGGCTGCCAACGACGCCTCACGCAGCAGCGGCGGCGCCACGGCCGCAGCGCACCTAATCACGCCGACGCGGCGTTCCTCGCCCCCGTCGGCGGCGCCGCGGGCGGCGCGGCGCGCGAGCCGGTGGTCGTGGTGGGCGCCGGCCCAGGCGGGCTGTTTGCGGCGCTGGCTGCGGCAGAGGCGGGGCTGAGGGTCGTCCTGCTGGAGAAGGGGCAGGCGGTGGAGCAGCGGGGCCGCGACTAGGGGCGCTGTTTGTGCGGCGACGGATCAACCCCGAGAGCGACCTGCTATGTGGGTGGGATGAGGGGAGTGCTGGCGGTGGTGTTGGCGCGCATAAGGTCAGAATGACTGGGCGTCACCAGGGGGTTTGTTCCCGGTGGTGGCAGGCCTCGCCTCCCCGCGCTGTCCCAGTTGCAGCAGCTTTCCCAAGCCAGCCTCCATTGAACGCCGCTCCCCCGTTCCCCAACTGAGCCAGCGCCGTTCCTCTCCTCCCTCCCTTCCCCCGCTTCGGGCGAGGGCGGCGCGGGCACCTGGAGTGACGGGAAGCTCACCACCCGCATCGGGCGCATCAGCGACCCCGTGAGGCGCGTGCTGACGACCCTCCACGCCCTCGGGGCGCCCGATGGAGCCCACCGCCGGCCACGCCGGGGGATGGATCCCTGCAGCTTGGCCCCCGCGGGATGCAGCTCCGTCCCGTTGCTCCTGGCATTCCTGCTGTCGCTACCGATTTTGGCGCAACGAAAAATGGTACCTCGCCGAACCCAAGTACCCCCTGGTGGAAGCAAAACAACCTGCGGCTGATCCAGACCAACCTCCCCGGCCTACGAGGCCGCCACGCTCAACCCCGACTCCCTACTCCAGGACCTACAAGACTGCTCGGCCAACGTGCTGATCATCAACGCGGGAGGCATCATGGCCTTTTACCCCACGAGCTGGACTTTCACTACCGCAATCCCTACATGAGCACAGACAACCTCGGGAGGATCCTGAAGAGCGCAGGGCCCACCTGCAGGTGAGAACTTCACGATGCCGGCGGAGCAACCTTCGAAGCCTGCCTGGTAGGCATCACAACGGCCTTGCCGTCGGGAACGTTTCGGTCAATGGCGCAGTGGGGGGATATGAAAGCGGCGAAGGCGTTTCGGTGCATGAAAGGTCCATGCGGCCAAACGCATACTTCGGCAAGACGAAGCCGTTGCAAGGCGGCCGCTTCACCCCCGATCAGAGGGGACAAAAAGACAAGGATGCGGATACTCATGCCCGATTTCACGATGTTGTTCCGCACAGGCCGTCCATTGCGCTTGGTTTGGCTGCTCCGTGAAAGACTTTACTATTCGAACAACGGAGCACAACCCGCGTGACCTTGGCAGTGCTACGCCGGTTACGCGGATACAGCTGATGGATGCGCTACCTGCCTCATGCGGCGCTTGTTTGTTCGATGCTACCGATCAAGTAATGGGAGGGCTCATAGCCTCATCAAGATGGAACGGCTTCCATATTGAAATGATTGCCTTGCCTGACGCTTTACGCGGCAAGGGCATCGGACGGGCTATTGAATATGGCCGAGCAAGAAGCGCACCGTCGCAGCTGAATATGTTTCTGGACACCTTGCCTTCACGCGCGAACATGCGGCAACGTCTGCAGGGGGCGAGGCGCTGCGCGCCAGCGCTGTCGTGCTGGCGCCGGGCCACTCCGCGCGTCCGCTGTACCAGACGCTGGCGGCCCGCGGCGTGGCCATGAGCGCAAAGCCGTTTGCGCTGGGGTTCGGATAGAGCACCCGCAGGCGTGGCTGGACGCGGCCCAGTACGGCGAAGGGACGCCAGGGGGGTGAGCGCGGCTTGGGTTTGTTTGTCCTGTCCGAGGGGGGGTTGTGGCGGATTTGGACCGCAGCAGCCAGGCTGTGACCCACTGATCAGAGGGGACCGATGAAGTTTGTGCCATCATGCCTGCTGATGCACCAGACGGGTGCACTGACATGTTTGCAATATACCCATCCCCATCGAGGCTTTGAAGGCGGTTCAGAGTCGACAGGCCCGCACGTATCTACGGCGTTAATGCCCTGATGGGCGCTATCAATATAGTTACCAAAAAAGATAAGGGTACACACCGATTTTCCAGCGAGGCTTTACACCGGCTCTTCCTTTCAGAATGACGACACTACCGGCAATGGGAAGCTGCACGTGGCTGCTACACACTGGTACCAACATCCTGGACAGCCTGTCAGCACCTGCACCCCACGCAAGCCACGGTGGCAGCAGCAGCAGCAGCAGCAGCAGCCGCAGCAGCAACAGCAGCAGCGGCGGCGGCAGTGATGGGGCGACCAGCAGCGGGAGTGGGAAGCACGAGCAGCAGCAGCAGCAGCAGCAACAGCAGCGTGAGGGACAGGCTGTGGAAGTCGGAAGGGCGGAAGGGGTGGCTGTTGGCGGCGGCGATGAGGGTGACGGGGAGGGCAGCAGGGGGGTGTTCTCGTTCTGCATGTGCCCTGGCGGCCTGATCGTGCCCACCAGCACGAGCGCGGACGAGCTGGTCGTCAACGGCATGAGCTTCGTGCGGCGCGGAGTCTGCGCGTGCGCGCGTGTGTGTGCGTGCGTGTGAGTGTGTGTGTGTGTGTGTTTGTGTGTGTGTGTGTGTGTGTGTGTGTTGTGCGCGCGCGGCACTTTGTGTTTTCATGTGTGTTTTGTGTGTATGTGCACACGTGTCACTGCATGCATGCGTGCGGCAGCTGCATGGCCGCCTGTCCTGAGCTAGCCGTGCGTGCCAAGCCTCCCTGGGTTTGCAATCCAAGCTGCACTTACCAGCCTGTTCCCTTCTCAAGGTTTGCCATTACACCTCTCCACCATCACGTTCTCCCCCGTCTTCGCGTCCCAGCAAGCGCTCCTCCCTCTGGTGCAACTCGGACCTGGTGGTGACAGTGCGGCATGGCGACTGGGCGCACCTGGAGCCCGCCCACGGGCCTGCTTTCCGGCGTTGAGCTGCGGTGTGAAACTAAACAATGCGAACTTCTGAGCACAACCTTCCATACCGACTGGGCAGGTCGCGCTCGAAGGCGCTTACAACACGCTCGACGTCGATTCCGAATTTGCGGTGCTGCACCCCGGCAGCTTCCGGCGCGCGGCTTCCCGCAGCGCGAGATGGAGCGGGAGGGCGCGCGGCGCGGCGGCGGCGCGCTGATCGCGCCCGCTCAGCGGGTGGACGACTCTGGCTGGTGCGGGGCGGGACGCTGCCGCGTAGGCGTGCTAGTCCTTGCATGGACGCGTGCGCGTCCTATTCTTGTCGGCGGCGGGGCAGGTGGCCGTCCTGCCTTGAGCAGGATCCAGTGGCGCGGCGAAATTCACGACGCGACACCTTCCGCGTTGTCGGCGGTATCGAAGGTACTTTCAACGACGACTGGAACTACGAAATTTCGTTGAACTACGGTCGCCTCAAGACCAAAATGCAATCGTTGAACAACCTCAAGCTGTTTGACCTCGATGGCAATCCCACGGCCTCCTGCCCGCCGGGCGCACGTCTGACCCCGCGCGCGCTGCCCTCGAGCTCGTTGCGTTGCCAAGCCAGCGCCGCGAAGCAGATTGAAAAAGCCGATCGTCCCCCCCGCCGTAGAGCCCGGCGAAGAAGCTGTGGCCGCTTTTCCGAAATCTGCCCTTCATTGTTGAAATAGCCCGGCGTGCACTGCGAATAGAATGTCGCATACCTTGCGCGGGCCATCATTTTCGGGCGGATCATCTGGTCGTCGATGCGCTTGCGGTCTGCGGCGGGCAGCGTCCCGGATTTCGCCATAACCCTGCACCGCGTTCACGAGGAAGACGCTGTCGTTCAGGCTCTGCCAGAACAGGCGACCCGGGATCTGGTTCGCGGCGGCGGGGTGCGGCCCGAGCTTCGGATAGAGGTCGGCATAAGCGAGCAGCAGGTCGCGGACATGGTCACGGTAACGCACGTCGCCGGTATGTGAGTGCGTGGGCGCGCGTTCGGAGATCGTGCGATAGTTGCGCTCGTCTGTTCGACCCGTCATCCTTTGGTTCGCTGCAGGGGCGGGGGTGCTTCTTGGTGTGGTGTTGGCCGGACCCGTGCCAAAGGTGTCTGCACTCTGTACTCAAATGCTGTTTTAACTCGTAAACATCCGCGTAACGGATATGCCGCTCGTCCGGCCTGGGATGCACCGTGATTCCTTCCGCGCCAAAACGTTCACAATCCAATGCCACCTGCAGCAGGTTGGGATTATTGCCGCCACGGCTGAGGGCGCGGGTTTTGCGGGGGGCATTGTCTCGGCGGCGATGGACGGCGAGCGCTGTGCCGAACAACTCGTGGCTGCCTACGGCTGAGCACCGGCGGCCTCTTTTGCAACACCAACCGAACCACCATGAACGAGTCCCCGCATTTGGTTGGACTCAGGTCCTGCTGGCTGGATTGGCGGCGGCGGGACGCCGTAGCGGACGCAGCTGATCTGATCGTGGTCTTTGGCGGGCCGCTGCGGCGCCGCATGAGCAAGCTTTTCCATCATCGCCTTGGAAATGCCCATCGCATTGATCGGATGGACCGCCTTGTCGGTCGACAGGCAGACGAGGCTGTCGACCCCGTGCTCGACCGCCGAACGGATCACATTTTCGGATCCCAGCACATTGGTGCGTACGGCTTCGAGCGGGAAGAATTCGCAGCGCAGCCGGCCGTCACCAGCGCCCCGCGCGTCGCCGCCGCGCCGCAGCCCGCAGCAGCCGCGCGGCCGCCACTCCCCTCCCCCGGGCACCGCCTCACAGCCACGCCATGGAGATGCCCACGCCGCCGCCGCCGCTCTGCAGACCCCCCGCGCCCCGGCTGTCCGCAGCCTCGCGGCACCTGGCGCCCCATGGCCTCCAGGCAGCTGACATCGCCGCCTGACGCTGGCCAGGCCATCGCACAACCTGATGAGGACCATCAGGGGGCGGAATTCATGGGGAAGGAAATGTGAAATTTGCTGAGGGCGGGTCGGTGGCGTGCAGCGGGCATGGGCTACACAAGTGTTCACGATACATGCCGCCGAGGCGGCTGGCTTGCCCGCGGCGGGAATTCGCAGCGATCAGCAGCGAGCGGGACGGGCTGGCCCTCTCAGCTGAGGTAATCGAATGGCCGCCGGAAGCGGATACGCTCAAGGGCGGTCGCGAGCCGAGGTGCGTCCGGCCGGGGTGCGTCCGGCACGCGCCTCGGTGCTCATCGAGCGAATGCCGGCTGGCCGTCTGGGCGAGAATCCCCACCCCCCCGCCCCAAACTTCCGCCTCTGACCTGCGCCTCGTGGAACTGCTGCAGCACCTCCAAGGGCAGGCTGCGGCCGTCCTGGCGCACGGCCTGGAGTGAGGGTGTGTGTGTGTAATTGTGTGGTGTGTGTGTGTGTGTGTGTGTGTGTGTGTGTGTGTGGTGTGTGTGTGTGTGTGTGTGGGCGTGCTTGCATGTGAAGATGACTGCATGCGTGTGCTGCGGAGTGCCCATACGCATGCAAGTCATTCCTCGACCTGGTCATGCCCGATATTGATGGCATGGGCGTCATGGAAACCATGCGCAAGGAGGGGCTTACCACCCCCGTCATCATCCAGACCGCCAATGCCTCGCTCGAAACCGTCATCTCGGCCATGCGCCAGGGCGCGGCGGATTATTTCGTCAAGCCGGTCTCCCCTGAGCGTCTCGTCATTTCGCTGCGTAATGCCCTCCCGCGCATCGATCCCCGCCCCTGGCCCCGCAAACACCCCGTCCACGCCCGCGCCGGGCCCCGCCGCCGCCGCGGCTGCGCCTGCCTCCTGTGCCGCCCGCGCCGAGGCCGCGCCCGCGGCGCCCTCCAGCGCCGCCACGGCAGCGGCCTCGACGGCGGCGCTGGATGCGGCTGATGCCGCGCGGCTGCCGAGGCCGCCGCCGGCCGCGTTGGTGATGGCTGCAGCCGCGTGCGGCGACGCCAGACCCGGCTTGCTGCCTCGATCCCGCATAGCCCCGCGGCGTCACTCCCGCCGATGCCTGCGCCGCTACGCCGCCGTGCCGCGCGCCGCCCGCGCCGGCTGGCGGCCCGCTTCGCGCCCCCCGGCGGCGGCGGCGCCGCGTCCGCGGCGGGCCGGTTTTGAGTGTCCAGAGCCGCGCGCTCGCCCCTGCTGCCTCCGGCGGCGCCCAAACGGGCGTGCGACGCAGCAGCGGCACTGCGGGCGCTCGACACCGGCGCGATGCGACTGATCGGCGTCCCGTCCGCCGACGCCAGACCCTGCGCGGCTGCGAGCCCGCGGGCTGACGCCGACGCCGGGCGCGCCATGATCGCGCCGACCCCCGACGCGAACGGTCGCCCGGCGTCGCCGCGGCCGCCGCGCCGTGCGCCGGCAGTGTCAAGGCCGGTTGGCGAGCGGCTATCCGGTCCCTGCGGACGATCACCAAAAGGGCTGAAAAACTCGGCCCTGGTTAACGACCAATTTACCATCACTGCCGCATACCACGGTCATATGTTTTGCGGACGATGACGAGCGGCAGACTCGCGCCCCATTGGATCGATCAGGGAAGCAGGATCATGCCACAAGCTGCGCATAATCTGCAAGGGCACCAAGCATCGAGCGCTTTGTAGCCCCGCGCGAACCGAGGCAGCCCCAAGTCCCTGAGAGCTCAACCGCCCACCAGGCTGAACCCGGACACGGCTGAGGGCTCCGGCGACACGCCGCGCGCCGGCTCCGGCGTCACCGAGCGCCCCGCCGCGGCAGCCGCTGGTGCGTGCGGCCCGAAGGCACCAGCAGCTGCGGCCGGGGCGCCCCTCGCGGCCAAGATCGCGTCCCCTCGGCCGCCCTGCGCGCTCAGGGCCGCGGCCGCGGCCGCAGGCGCCGCCGCCGCCGTCAGCCGCCCCGGCGCGCCGCTGATTGCGGCCCCGCCCGCCGAGGCCGCCGCTGCCGCTTTGTGCTTGACCCAGCGTGCGGCGCGTGCTGCCACCGCACACAGGCTACCGGCCCCGCCGCGTCCCCAAAAGACCGCGACCGACCTCCGGCCGTGGCGCCGCAGTCAAACACCAGGACGGCGCCTCCAGACGTCCCGACGCCAGGCTGCGGGATCGAAGCGCGCGTCCTGCACGTCAGGGGCTGAAACGCCTGCGCGGCAAGGGCTCCTGCGGTGGGGAGCGATGACGATGTCCGCGGGACTTCCGTGCGTGAGATTCTCTGTATGTTGCGTACGTTTGTTGCATGCATGTATGTGTGTGTGTGGATGGGGGACACGGTAGAGGTATTAATCGCTCAGGCCTGGAAACCCTCAGCGCCGCAATCGCCTTGCTCGACAGCATGTCGGTGTTGCGGCAGGTGTGGTGTCGCAGGTAGCAATCAGCAGCAGCGAGCAACCAGCTGCAGGGCCAGACCTGCTCAGCGCCCCGCCGCGCCCCGCACCTGCTGCTGCTGTGTCGGCTGCCGCGTGTCCAGCACCAGCAGCCGGCCATCTTTGCCACACGAGTATAGGACGTGCGGGCTGTCCGGCGCGAAACGCACGCCCGTGGCGCCGCCCTGTCGATTGGCAACAGGTTGGTGGTCAAAGACGTGAAGTGAGGCCTCACCAGACGGCCCTGAGTATGGCAGATTTCATAAAGTGTTTTGCAGCGGTTGCCGACGCCGTTTCGAGCCTCCAAGGTTGCGCAAGCTCAGGGAGGCAAGCAGCTTGTTCCAGCAGATGCCTGGTCCCAAGTCACGCTGCGCGCCGCACGGCAGCAAGCCGCGCCGCGCGGCATTGGGTCAAGGAGCGCGCGGCGCCGCACCCGGTGCAGCCGACGCAGCTCGTGCCGCGCCGCGCGGGCCGCGACGCTCCAGACGGCGACGCCGCCGTCGTCCGAGGCGGTCGCCAGGCGGTCGGCGTCTGAAGCACAGAACTGCAGCGCGGCGGACCGCGCGGCGCCGTCGTGGGCGAGGGAGGCGAGCTCGGCGCCGTTTGAAGTCGTGGAGCGTACTGATACCGCTCTGCCCTGCGATACGGTCAGATAGTCGTCTGGTCCTGGGTATAGGGTGAAGGGGTTGTCGTACATGTGCGCGATGTGTGTGTGTGTGTGTGGGTGTGTGCGTGTGTGTGTGTGTGTGTGTATGTGTGCGCGTGCCAGCACGACACTCACCTCTTGCTGATGACTCCCTCTTGCGAGGATTACTTGGCAAATGCTGACCGCCCTCCTACAGTTGCCTTTCCTGTAACACCGCACGGCCCATGCCAGGCAGCTGCGGCATTGCATACACTCTGCGGCCGAAACGCTCGCCCAGCGCTAGGCAGGCGTGTTGGGGCCCAGCGGCTCGGCGGCCGAAAGGGGGCGGGGTGAGTCGTGCTCGCACCTGGAAGACACCAGCAATGAGTCGTCGGGGCTGATGGCCAGCGCGGCTACGGGTGCCTTGTGGTCGATTATCAGTTGCCAGCGCCCTGGTCACCGGGGCGGCCGGCCGAGGTGCGGGTTGGGAGTTTGCGGCGGCAGCGTCGCGCTGCTGCTGCCGCAGCTGCGGCGCTGGTGCGAGCCTGAGCATTCCCGCTTCTCATGGCTGCGCCGTTGCCGCGTCTGCTGAAGATGCCATCGCCGCTGCCGATGGGGCGCTGGTCGTCATGGAGGGCGGCCACGGGCAATGGTTTGTCCAGCCTTTTGCAGCCGACCTCTCGCCAGTGGCCGACGTTG
>NNCB01001138.1:0-12054 GCA_002317545.1 Scenedesmus quadricauda | reverse complement strand
GTTATGTGGACGTGGGCTGGGCGGCGGCGCTCGGGCGCGGTGGCAGCCAGATGGAAGGCTGGCTGTTTCAGAACGATGCAGCCAACCGCCTAGTCAGCAAAGCTAGACCGTCCGTAGGAATCTCCAGAAGCGGCAGGCCGGCAGCGACAGCGAGCGAGCAGAGCCGGAGCTGAAACTATGCAGAGCATAGGCCAACTGTCGATGCAAGTCGCCCAGGTCGCCCCAGATCGCGGCGCGAGATCATGCAAGCCGCGGCATTGCACCTGGCTGCAAACATGCCGGCGCTCATGACAAGCACCGTCCCGACCAGGACCCGCATGCCGACCATCGGCTGACAGGATGCAGCCCGTTCCTGCGTGGATGAAGCAGCCCGCCGCGACCTGGCGGCGCAGCAGTTCGGGGCGATCGAAGACGGGCAGGCTCGATTTGCCCCCCTTGGGCAGGTCGGCCATCGTGCGGAAGCCCTTGACGCGCGAGGCATAGTCGGCGGCTCGGCGTGGCCTTGCTGCCACGACTCCGTTGGTACGGAAGCGGGCCGATGCGGCGAAGCCGCTGCTCGCCGCCGCGGCCATTTTGCAGCGCCGGCCGAGGAAGCACGATCGGCATGATGATCACCGGAATGCCCCCCACACCATCGTCGTCACAATCCCTGCCTGTCACCTCACTGCTTCAGGAACACCATGGCAATGTATGGCGCCGATTACCATGAAGGGGTACACCGCCTTTGCCTCATCCACTGTCACAGCTCGTTGGCCAGTGACCTGAAATCGATTGCAATTGAGAGGTAATCAAATGAAATTCGCCGGATTGTGTTGGCACGCGGGTTGCTGGTCGCTGGTGGCAGTCTAGCGCGGTCGGTCAAACCCGACTACATCATCTGTCTGGAAGACGGAAAAAAGCTGAAAATGCTGCGCCGTCATCTGACTACGCATTACGCGCATGACCCCCGACGACTCCGCGCGCAGCAGCGCCCACGGCGCCCCGTGCGGCCCACCGGCGGACGGGGCGGCAAGGGTCCCGCCCGCGTGCGCGGGTGGGGTGGGGACCGCAATTGGCGTGGGGCCGCACCCACCAGAACAGCACGCTGATGACGACGCTGCCCCAGAGCTCCGCAAAGCAGAAAAACAGCGAATCGTCCAGTTGGAGACACCTTGATAAACCGGAAGCCCGGTGGGAACCGCGCCCAGCATCGCGGCGGCGTCGAGGTGCAGGCGATCCGGCGGGGATGACGGCTGCGAACACGCGTAAACGCGAGGCGGGGCGCAACGGCGGCCTGCCGGACAGCTCCGCAGCTGGGCAACACCTGGCGGCGGCCGGGGCGCGTGGTTGCGGGGTCGCTGGCTTGGAAGGGGAGCGGACCGACGGGTGCCGCCCGGCTGGGCGGTGAGAGGGTCGCCGCGTTGGTGCGGCCGCTGCGCGCCGCTGCTCTTTAAGCCTTGCCGTAGTGTTTCGGGACGCGGCCGCTGTCGGCCGGCACCATCGTCGGGTCCGGCACCATCGCCAACGAGGACACGTCGAAGGGCGCGTCCTGCTTCGCCGAACGGCGCACCGGGAAGCGCTGCGGCGACGGCAGCGCAGCCAGCCGCCCACGCTGCCGTGAGCGATCGCCACCACGCCGATCTGCACGTGAGGGCGCCAGCATCTTCGCGCGCGATCAGCCAGCAGCAGCCGACACGCCTGCCGCAGCCCGGCCCCCCCGCCGCTTGCCAGTGCCTGGATGCTTCCAGAAGCGGGCGGCCGCGGGCGCTGCAACGACCGCTATCCTGATCGCCACCCTATCCTATCCTATCCTTATCTTGCTCCACCCTCCATGCTGCCATACGCCAAGGAGAATGCCACCAACATCACGCACTCGCACACACGTGTCGTACACACGGACGTACACCGTGTACGTACACACGTACGTACACACACACACACACACACACGCGCGCGCGCGCGCGCTCACCATGCTCCCATAAGCGACGAAGAACGCCACCGACATCGGCAGCACGCACAGCGACATCAAAAACGGCAGCGTCTCCGCGCCGCTGGCGACAACCACGATGGAGTCCTTGAGGGACTGCAGCACCGTCAGGTTGAAGCTGGCCGCGAAAAAGATGAGGCCGAGGGGCAGGACCTTGCGCCCGGCTCGATCGCCGGTCAGCAGGTCGGCGAGTTTACCAAGCTGGGCGACCGGATGACGCTGCGCATCGAGGAAAGCTATAATGACGGCCGCAGCTTGCGCGGGATTTTCGTGCGCGGCGACAACAAGGACGGCCAGCGCGTGTCGGCGCCGCGGCGCGGACGGGATTTCGCGGTTTGGATGTATGCCGGCATGCGGACGGCGGGGCTGGCCGCACCGGGGTATCCGCCCAGTTTCGACCACCATTTCCGCCGCCGCCGCATCCGCAGGGTGATGCTCGGCGGTTTTTTTGGGGGGGGGTGGGAAGGGGTCAATCCCCGCGGTTCCGGGCATCGCCGCCATATTGTGCGCGGGCGCCTGCTTCGGAGTGCAATGTCCCATGCTCGCATGTCGGGCTGTGCTAGCGGCCGCGTCCCAGCCCCAGCCCCGATGTATGTAATTCGCTCGGGTGGTTGATGCGTTGTAGCTCATGTCGGTGACATGGAGCAGGCCGTCGATGCCGCCGAGGCCGAGCAGGCCATAATCGCCGCTGGCCGACGCCGTGTCGCTGTCGCTGTTCTGCCGCTTCTGTAGGGGTCCGGGGAGGCGCCGCTGCCGCCGTCCTCTCATCCAGCTGGCGATGCGGAGCTCGACGATGTTGCCGCCGCGCTGCCCCAGGCGGCTCGGAACTGGGGCCCTTGTGCGGCCTGCGCGCAGCGCAAAACCGTGCCGGCAGCATCAGGACACAAGGCCCCGATGAACGCAGACGCCACCGCTGGCCTCGAACACCAGCCGGGGTTCGACGGCAAAGCCAGCACAGCATTCATCAAAGTCCGGTTGCACGGCAGCACATACCTTGGACTACTGGTGCTCTCAAGACTCTTGCACAGGGCGCAAGCGCGCTCCCGCGCAAGGCTCTGGTGGTGGTGCAGTTTCACAGGGTATCGACTTGTCCAGCTCTATACAATCCATGTTCTGGTGCAACAATGACTGCAAGCATAATCGCCCCAGGGATCATATGCCCGTGTGCGACGCCTGCCAGATCAAACACACGATTTGTCAATAGAAGTAACTCGTGACGCTCCGGCTCGAGACGCCGGTTGACGTCGACATGCTTGTTTCGGGCGATTTCGACGAGATCGGGATCGCAACCGGCAGCGGCGGCGTGGCCGCCTGCCGCTATCGCAGCGTGCGCTCGGTCCGCAGCACAGTGCCTCGGGCTGTGCTGGAACGGATCCCTCACAGCTCGCAGCATCCAGCGCAGCAACCCGGCCTCTTGGGCGTCCCCGGCCTCTCGTCACCCGACGCCCTCCGGCGGGCGTGGCGGCACCAATGGCGGCCCGCGGCCGATGCGCTGCGTGGCGCTCTCCCGGCATCAAGATCATGACGCCGATGATGCGAGCCTCGACGAGCTGCGGCAGATCCGCGTGATCGTTGACGGCTGCGCGGCGAATGCATCGCGACGCCGGTCGACGGGGAGTGGCGGGCGGCGGGGGCGAGGTGGCGGCCGCCTGCAGCAAATACCAAGGTGCGGCGGACCCTGCAGCCTTGGGACTCCTTGCGGCATCCCAAAACCCGCATATTTGCTCGCTGATCAAAGTGGCGTACGACTAATTCTTCCTCCAGCTTGGCTTCCGGGTCAACGATCAGTTTTCCTTTATTGTCCGGGTCCGTTTTTAACCGGTAGTGAGTAACCACAGCACATTCTTTGGCAAAGCCTTCTGCATTTTTTTCCTCCCCCTTCAAACAGGCTTTTGGGAACAAATAGCGGGGCATGCATCAAGCGGCTGCAATCCATGCACCGCCGCACGCCAGAGCGGTGCCCGCAGCGTCACCCCGCGGCCAACGCCGACGCCACGCAGCAGAGGCGCGGCTTTGCGGCTCGCTGCTGCGAGCGCTTGAAGGGGGCGCCCAGGCCACGTCCGGCCCGGCGCTCGACGGTGGCAGCCTGGGCGGCGCGCTTGAGGCGTCAGAGCGATATCGCCGCAGCGGCCGCGTGCCTGCGGGCCGAGGATGCGAAGCTGGTGCGGCAGTTGGTGAGCTAATGCGGGATCCAGTGCTGAATGGCATTTGATCGTCCTATCGAGCGTGGCGATGCACCAGGCATCTCATTGCGCGCCGCGCTCGCGCCGCCATTTAACCGTGTGGCGTAGGCCTGGCTGCGCTGCCGCGTGTGACCAGAGCCTGCCCTTCGTAGAGGTGCCACGCCGACACACAGCAGAGCAGGCCGGGCTGGGCTCCTCTGCGCAGCTCCTTCGACGCCTCATGACGCTGTCAGGACCTTATTGCCTCGCCATGCAGCGCTGGCGCCGCGCGTGCTGCTGGATGTAGCCGACATTGGGGACGCCCTGGGCCCCACTGTCAGCAGCAGCAGCGCCAGCGCCGCCGGAGGCAGTGACGGCGACGGCAGCGGCAGCGGCGCCGGCGGCGGCAGGAGCACCCCAGACGATGCGCCGGCGGCTCGCACGGTCGTGCTCACCCGCGCCGCGACGGCCGCGCTGCTGGCGCGCGCGCCCGGCGCCGCCGCGCGCCGCGCCGCGCACGAGGCCGGCCTGGTCCCGCGGCTCGCCGCCGGCGGCGCCGCGCTCTCGCGCCTCGCGCTCTGCCGCGACGGCATGGCGCAGCTTTGCGGGGCTCGGAAGCTCTCCCGAGCTCTGCTGCGCGCGGCTGGCGGCGCCGTTCCCGTCGAAGCGCGGGTACCTGCGGATGCTGCGCAGAAGCTGCGGGCCCTGGCAGAAGGCAGGTCGAGCGCCTGCTGGGCGAGCGAAGCGGCTACCGGATGAGGTGGCGCCGTCGCCGCAGCACGGGGTTGACATTGGCGGCACGCAGGGCGGCGGCACGGCGGCCCGGGCGACAAGAAGCCCAGTTCTCGGCGCGAGTTCCAACGCTGTTCGCCGATCGAGCCAAGAAGATCGGCGGCGCCGATTTGAGGCGGTAAGGCGGCAGTATCGGGGCTAGCTTGCAGGATCGGCAGCTGCGGGGCAGCTTTTCTGGGCGTGGTGCGCTTGCGGGGCGGCATCATCCGCCTAAGTTGACTGCCCTCTTTCACACGCACATCCACCCTGTTCCCCCCTCGAAGCCGGAACATGCACCACGTACCCAGCGCTGACAGCCTCGGTACCATCACCGCTCGTTGAACATCCACGCCACCCGTTCCTCCCACTCACCGACCCGCGCGACGCGGATCACCCCCGGCGGGTCGCCCACAGGAGTGCGCACCCGACGCCGCGACCCTCGCCGCCCTCGCGCCCCACCTCCACCTCGGCCCCGTCCTCCTCGGCTTCTCCACCCTCCTGCGGCGCCTGCTCGGCATCGCGCTGCTCCCCCGGCCGCCCGCCGGCGGCGGCGGCGGCGGCGACGGAGGCGGCGGCGAGCTGTGGCGGCCGGGCGTCTGGGTGGTCGCCATGCTGCTGAGCAGAGGGGCCACCTGGAGACGCTGTATGTTGACCCTGGGGCATGGGTACGGCACGCGCGTGCTGCGGCACGGGCCGTGGCGCTGGGCGCGGCGGGGGCGCAGCGGTGGCAGCGCGGCGGTGGAGGCGGCGGCGGTGCGGTGCAGGCGGCGACGGTGACTTGTCGCCCAACGAGCATGGTCGGCGGCGATCGCGCATTTCGGCTCCGTGGGCGGCGCCGTGGGGCCGGCTGCGGCGGCGGGCAGCTCGGGCTTACGCGAGTCTGTCTTGGCTGCAGGCACATGACGTCACCGGACCCGGGGTGTCGATCATCGTGCGGATGCCGTCCTCGGTTCGCCAGGGCGACCTGCGCGCCCGTCCAGCCATAGGCCTCGGCGAGCTTCACGAAGTCGGGCAGGCTGTCCGAATAGCTGTTCGAATAGCGGCACGAGCTGGGGCACGCAGTCCACTTGCTGCTGTCGTCGTCCAATCTGGGCCCGCCGGTCGGCCCTGGGGGCAGCTTTGAAGAGGAGCTTGAGAAGCAGCAGCAGGAGCAGCGGCAGGGGCAGCAGCGTGAGGGACAGCAGCAGCAGCAGCAAGAGCAGCAGCAGCAGCAGCAGCAGGAGCAGGCGCGGCCCCGCAGCCCGCACCTGTCAGGCCGCTTCCTGGCCCCAGACCTCCGGATCGCGTCTGCCTTGTCTGAAGATCATTGGGGCAGGCGGGTATGCGGTTGACGGCGCTGCCCGACCGCGAGACCGGCGATGGCTGCGGTTTCGACAATGCGTACCGCATTGACCGCACCAGCGTCGCCGTTGGCGAACCGCTTGGCTGTGCAGGTGGGCGGGGTGGGGTGGTGGTCCTGGGATGTGGGCTTCTGATGATCGGTGAAGGGCGTATTGGGGCTTCCTGGCTTGGAATGGCGTACACTGGGCCCTGCGAGTTTGGTGCTGACCATGTATTCGAGAAAAGTACCTTTGCAAGGAGCAGGGCCTGAGCTCCAGCAAGGGCCGGAGCAGGGCTCCGCCCTACGCTGGAAGCCTACCTGAACGCCGGAAAGAAGCATAAAAAGACGGCATCCTGGAGTCCGATCCGCAGGGCAAGGAGCGCGCGGCGCTGGCCGAGCAATGCGTACGGCTGGTCCCCGAAGACGCCGCGCCCAGGTACACTGGGCATCAAACTTGGGCACGAGTTCTCCTCCAGGCCGCCCTGGGCGCGCGCCACCAGCCGCCAGCTGCGCCATGCCGGTGGTGGCGGGCACCAGCCCGGCCACCTACAGTTCGTTCATCACCTGCTGGGCCTGGAACGGCTGCACATGTGGCGGGGCACGGCGGCGACGCTGCTGTCGCCTGCCGCAGGAGGCGACGGCGGCGGCGGCGGCAGCGGCGGCGGCTGCGGCAGCGGCGGCGGCGGCGGCAGTGGCATGCGGCTGGTGAGGCAGGGAGCGGGTGCGGATGCGCTGGCGCGGGCGCGGGCGCGATCGCGACGTTCATATTGTTCGTGTCGCTGGCGACCGCCAATGTCCAGGCGTCGTCCATTCCGCCGGTGTCATTCCATGTGACCGTGCATTGCATCTTTCCCTTCCACGGCGGATCGGCGGGTTCGCCGGACTGGGAGGCGAGCATGGCGGGAGCGCTGCCGGCGAACGTAGCGGCTGATCGATTTTGTCTGAGTGCCAGATATGCCGGCTTGCCTTAGTAGGGCTGGGTGTTTGAGGCTACCGTGCCGTAGCGGGATGGCAGTGCTGCGATGTCGAATTACCTCCAGGCCATTGAACCTCTTGTATTTTTTGTGCTGTTTGCCTGAGCGCATGCGACACGATGACTTCTGCAACCTTCTGTTGTGCCGCTCTTTGCATCGCTGACACGTCCCAGGTCATTGCCTTGGCACTTCACAACCCTTTTGATTTTGCAGTTGGCAGTCTGTAACTGAAATTTGCCTGCAAAATGTGAAAAAGGATTTCAACTAAACACTATGTTAAGCAGCTATCCGCATCGAAAACCGCTCTTGCAAAGTGCTGTCTTTGCGGGCTAATCGAGTGCACCGTCGTGCCAGCGCTTTGACGCCTGCAGCTGGTCGCCGCCGCCAGCCAGCTGCTCGGGCAGCCGCCACACCTGCATTTGAATGGTGCGAGCGCAAGAAATGATATCCCACTAGTTACGGGTGTGACTGTGAGCAATCGGCACATGTTGAGCGGGTGCCTGCATCTCCGCGATTGTTGCAGTTGCCTTGAGAACCAGGCAGTCCCGGTCATGTGGGCAACTGACACTAGTGCTGCTGCCGCTGCTACCGCTGCTACCGCTGCTGCTGCTGCTGCCGCTGCCCCATCGCTCGAGTCTCGCACCTTGACCTCCCCGCCTGCAGCAGTGGCAAACAGCGCAGGTACCGCGCGGTTGAATGCCGCTGCCGCGCGCCGCCTGGGCCGCCCGCCGCCGCCGCCCCCATCGCGAGCGTCGAGCGCCAGCGCCGGCGCCGGCAGCGCGCCCTGCTGCTGCGCAATGCTCAGGTCATGTTCGCACTGTCCTACCCCTGCAGGCGGGGAAAAGCAATCATTGTTGCAGAATGAAGAGAACGGAGCCATCCGGCAAAGTATGTTTGCGCGGGCCTTGGCTCGGCACTGGCGCCGACCAGCCCAGCGCCTCTTCTGGATTGCGTCCAGCACACGCACGCACGCACGTCGGGCCCGACCAAGCCAGGCCGCAGCCGACACCGGCGAGTGCAGTCCTGGCACGCGCCCACCGTCGAGGCCGCGAGAACCAGCGGCCGCACGGCGACCCGCGACGCCCAGCAGCGGCGCGGCCGGCGCGGACAGCCGGAAGGCGGGCCGGAGGCGCATCGAGTGAAGGCTGCACGCATCCGCTGTGCCACGGACAGGACGGCGTGAGCCTGTACAAGCGGTGAATAAAGGAGTGCAAGCTGACAAGCGTTTACAACCAATCGCGATGAGTTTAAATTGCAGTGAGGTGAACCTGCCCAGCCTGGCCAGCAATGCCCAAGCCACTCGAAACCCGGCATGACGTGACAGGACAAGCGCCTGCTTGCGCGGCGCCCTGACCCGAGTCTGGCCATCGCAGGCGGTCCCGTCCCACGTGCACCTGGAACGGCGACGCGGCGAAGCCCGTCACGGCCCCCTCGTGCCGCTCATAGCCCGCCTCCCTCACGGGGCAGCGCGGCTCCTGCCTCTCCCCGCCCGCCAGCGCGCGCGCCTGCTCCCGCAGGGCCGCCTCGTCAGCGTCCGCCAGCTGGCAGCGCACAGCCGCCCGCCCTCCAGACCGACGAACGCGGCGCCGGCCGCCTCGGACGCGGCGCCGGGCGCCGGCGGCGGCGTCGGCGGGCGCGGCCGGCGCCGAGGAGCGAGGGCGGCCGCGTGGTATTGACATGCGATGGCGCCGGTAGACGCCGCGCCCCGAAACCGGAGCCTGGCTGGCGGCAGCGCAGCTCATACCTAGCAAGTACGCTCACAGAGCGCATGCTGGCAGCGAGGGCTGGGGTTGGGCCCGTAGCGGGCCGGGGCGCTGTTGGTACGGATACTAATGCGGCACTGCGTAGGCGGCCTTGCTGTGTGCATCGCCTGAAGCTAGCTACAGGATATGAAGCGCAGTGGATACCAGGCTCAAGCTGCTGCAGGGGCCGAGCATCCAGCAATCCGTCACGACTGCTGGTCGGTGCACGCGGCGAACCCGGCTCACGTCATTAGCGGGTTGTCGAGCCGCCCGCCCGCGCCGCGCCAGACCAGCAGCCGCCCGTCTGCGCCGCGGCTCAGCAGCAGGTGCGCGCCGCCGCTCGCCCGCCCCGTGGCGGCGCGCCTCGGCGGCGCTGTCTGCCAAGCCTGGGGTCACCGTCGACACGTGAACCCGCCATAGCCGGACGGTTGAGCGAGCAGGCGTCGGCGATCCCTTGCTGCGGTCGATGCCCTTCTTCATCACCACGAACATCGGAATCTCGGTGCCGTCCTTCGACTTGTAACCATCCATTTTTTTGTCCCGGCAAACTTATGTTTGCCCGACGCAACCCCTTAGCGTCCGCAGGCTCACGAGGTGGCCTCAGACTTGATCGGGCGCGGCACCCACGTGCCGTAGCGGCGGGTCGAGACCCTCACCTACAACCTAATCCCTAATCCCCGGTCGCCGCTCACCACGGGTGAAGGCAATCTGCTGTGAGCGCCCGCACCCAGGCTGTCGGTGCGCGTCACCTGCGGGTCGTCCCCCGCCGCCGCGTCCCTGACAAGGCGTACGGCACCATCTTCGCGATGAAGGTGCCGTGCGGCGAGCAGGGCCTGGGGCGGGGCGCGCCGCTAAATTGGTAGAAGGGTAGTTGGTAGCCTTTCCGCTCGATGAAGGGGGCGCATCGTAACGTGTGCTGTGGAGGTCAGCCCAGGCAGCAGGCGTGGGGCAGCTGGCTGCTGGACAACACATAACGCTCGCCATGGCTTTTCGATGTCGATTGGATATGACCGCGAAGGGATGAAGCCTGGCTGCAGGACATCAGCCGCAACTTTGTAGCCCATGGCATCGATGCGGCTGACTTTTCATCACCCTGAAAAGCCGCGCGAGCGCTCGTCAAGGCACGCCCCGCGAGCACTGTCGATTGCGAAATGCACGCTGGTCAGCGGGTTCTTGAGATCGTGCGCGACCAGGTTGCACCAGCTCCTGGCGCTCGCGCGCCACGCGCTCAAGCCGGTCGCGCATGCGCTTCAGGGCCACTAAGCCTGGGGTGTCGCACCACCCTGCGATGTCGTGCCTGAATGCGCAAGTCAGGTGTGCAAGACCTTGTTGAATGCACAAACCCGTGCATGTCTAATACACATCTTGGTCAGCCAATATTTGTGGCACGGATCACAACATGCGCTCTGTAGTGTCAGCAGCATGACGAGGCTGCCAGCAAAGGGTGCCAAGGCTACCGCAGCCATGGAACCACTCAACTGCGAGCTCCCATGGTCGATCTGACGCAATATTTGCCGATTCTGATCTTTCTGGTCATCGCCGTCGGCCTGTCTTCCGCCTTCGTGTTCCTTCCGATGGGCGTCGCGCGGCTGACCGGGGCACATAAGCCCGATCCGGCGAAGCTGACCGAATATGAATGCGGCTTTCCGGCATTCGAAGACGCGCGCAGCGAGTGCAGCTGCTCCGCTCGAATTCCTTCAGCCATTCTCTTCATCATCTCGATCTACAAAGCCATGAATTGCGAGCCCAACGATAAAGTAGTTGCACAGAGCTATCGCAGCTATGCCCCACGTAGCCCGAAAGACGTGCCGATACGCCAATCGTTAACTGCACAACACGTGCCACGTGATGCGAGTGTCCAGGAAGCACCTCACGTCCGGTTGTGGCCGGCCCATCTCTGCCAGCCGACTGGGCCGTAGGCCGCCGCGCCTACGGCCACCTGCCGCCGGCCCGTCCGACAGCTGCTCCAGCATGCGCGGCGCGACGCCGCCAGGAACGCTCGCCAGCCCCGCCGCCGCATCCGCCGCCGCACGGCCGGCGCTTGCGCCGCCGCCGCTGGTCGGCGGCCGCGGCGCCTGCGATCAGCCTGGCTTGCGGCGTCCGATTGCTGCGGGCCTGGCAGGACGCGTCCCGCGGCTGCGGCGGCGCGGTGCCGACGCAGACGCTGGTAGTGGGGATTGCGTGGGCTTCTTGGGTCCCAGGGATATCCTGTTGTGGGGTTGGCCGCGGGGTGAGAAGGCAGCTCGCGGTTTGCTGGCGGACGGTCGATGTTGGCGAGGCAAGCGCGCCATGTTGCGCATGGCTCGCCATCCACGGGGGCTGATCAATGCTCACGAGGCATGCTACTACGCAGTCCTCCAGTTGCGGCCTGTCTGTCCTTTCCGCGGCCGGCGGCATGGGGTAGCACGGCGCAGCGGATGAGCGCACTGCGGGACCGACGGCCTTGACTGCCGTCACGCCCGATTTGGAGGCGACACGGGTACGGGACCAGCTACATGCTCCTGATGCTAGGACTGATGTTGCTATGTATAACACGTGCCAAGAGGAGGATCATACACGGATGGTTGGATTGCATGCGCTTTCAAGATCATAACATGCCAATATCATGTAGCTGCGTGATCATCTTGATGTCATGTAAGCATCGCGAGCGCGATCCCATGCTGTGGTCTTCACTGTGACAGGCCGAGATCACTCAGAGTGACTGATGGTGACATCGTTGAGCACCGCTGCAGTGCTCACGTAAAATTCAATCACGTACCGAGTTCCGGCCGCGTGCGCTCCGATCGTGCGGGCCTTGCTGGCCACGTGCAGAGCGCCCTGCACATGCTGTACCGCGTATACGCTCAAGCGAGCGCACGAAAGAAGAACTGTTTATCGCTTGCGCTAGAATCCGGCCGAGTGCCAGGCCAGGCAGAGGTCGGCCAACAAGCACCGGCCGCAACCATACCCAATCATAGGCGCCGCCAGTGTGGACGCGTGGGGCCGCGCATCGGGCGTCGAGGCCGCTGCTGGGTTAGGAAGTCGTCCAGTCGCTAGTCCACGAATCGAACCCATGGCAACCTGTGCCAGCCGCTTATCGCTGCCGTGCGACTGGGACCGGCGGGCGCCAGGGCGAGCT
>NNCB01001137.1:0-12058 GCA_002317545.1 Scenedesmus quadricauda | reverse complement strand
CTTGACGGGATGCCACGTGACGATGTTGCTGAGTCTTCGGCAGTAGCTTTGGGGAGGGGGGGGCGACCGTGAGCGGCTGAGGCCAGGGGCAACCCGAGCCCGGACCCGCCGCGCCCGGAGCCCGGCGCCCCGCGCCGAGCGCACGTGGCGCATCGGGGCCGGGCGGCGGTCAAGGCCCTTGCCGCTGGCGCACCTCGGCAGCAGCGATCCACCCTCCTCTCGCTCCACACGACCCGCCAAGGTACGAGGGATCGCTCGCGAGCACCGCGACCGGATAGCCGTCGAGCCGCGCAAAGGCCGTGATCCCGCCCCACCCCAGCCGCGCCTGCATGTACGAGCAGCTGCCGCGTGTCGAACACCGCGCCCCGCGATGTCGCCGCGATCGGATGTAGGCTGCGGAACGGGAATCCTGGCTATTTTGGCCCGTAAACTAGGGGCTGAAGCCCTGCTGGCTTTCGACGGTGGAGGGGGTCGACGGCAGCGGAGCCGGTAGGCATTTTGTTACTACATTCCATTGCGGCACTGCGCAATGGGGCTAGCGATGATCGTGAGCGAGATAGCGGCGGGGCTTGGGGCTGGGAGCGGAGGCTATTGGATTCTCCCCATCGACTTGCGATGGGGAGGATCATCACGTGAGCAACCGCTATTGGAAGGTATGCGTGGTCGTTCCACGCCGTCTCTTTGAATTTGGAATTCCATCGTCTGGCTCAGTCGGAGTCTGTGAGAGTCGAGAATTCAGCTTTGACGGAGCAATCAAGTCGTAATGGCGTCAAAGCTGAGAATCGCTCGGGCCAGCCCACAAAATCGGAAGCCAGTCTTCCATCTTCAGCTCAGAGCCTCAACGTTCTGCGGCATCTTGTATCTTGCTGTACCTCCTGACCCACGACATGATCTCGAGGGTCGTGGAGGGCATTTCATGAGCAGAGGGCGTAGCACAGGCACAAGAATCTCGGGCGCCGGCGGGGCCTGGATGCGTGGGGCTCCGTTCAGCACCGGCGATGTCGGCTACTTCCTGCCCGGCCCATGCATGTCATGCCCTTCCACAAGTAGTAAGGGCATGAGCCGCGTGTGCTGTACTCCGCTACGCCCGCAACTGGAAAGCCGGGCTTACCTCGGGCGCAGGGATGTTTTTGGGCCACTACATTGCCTGGATGGCCTCGGGGATTCTGTGTACGCCGTTTTCTTGCCGTGTTTGTTATGTGTGTGTTTGTGCGTCGGGTCGTAGTGGCTGTCTACGCCGCACGGCTGGCGTGTGGTGTGGTTTGTCGTTGAGAATCAGCGGGTGGGACGACACTCACACCCACCACCCACCCACACATCACACATCAGTCCGGCTTGATGTCCTTGTCGCACATGGCTCGTGGTGCGTCTTCATCAACCTAGCGGCTCATCCCCATTTAGCTATCATGCAGCTTCAATTTTGCTAGTTTTATTCCTGTGATCTGAACCTCTCGCCCCCCCCCCCTCGCTTGTTGACATAGGTAGTAAACCACCACGCTCCTGATGCTCTCCCCCGCATGCATCAGGTCGAACCCCTTGTTGATCTCTTCCAGCCCCATGACATGCGTGATCATCGGGTCGATCTCGATCTTGCCGGTCATATACATATCGACGATCTTGGGGACGTCGGTGCGGCCCTTGGCGCCGCCAAAGGCGGTGCCGCGCCAGTTGCGGCCGGTAACGAGCTGGAACGGACGCGTGGCGATTTCCTTGCCCGAGAGGGCATGCATAAATATCCGACAATCCGCGCTTGTTGCCACCCAAAAATGCGCTTGGCGGCAACATTGCCAACCGGCTGAACGCTTGCGTACGCGAATTGCAGCCGCCCTTGATCCCCCCCGCCTCTTCCTCCTAGACGCACCGCCAAACCTCCCACACGTGAACAGTCCAAGGGCAGCATGATGACAGCTCAGATCATCACCTGCGCCGTCGTCGAGATCGACGGCCGGGTGGTAGCGCAGGCCGCCCTTGAAGGGTTCGCGGCTGTTGTTGTGCTGCAAGCGGTACGCGTCGTACACCTCGATCTCCCCTGCGGCAGGATCGAGAATGTGAGATTTGTGACCACGAGTGGCCGGCAACGTGGGGTTTCTGGGGCGGCGAGCGGCGCGCGGCTCGCCGCTGTGATACGCTCGTGGCGGGTTGGCTGCGCTGGGGGCCGCTGCCGCCCGGGGATGCGACCCGCATATTCGGGGCTGTCGAACAGCACATTCCAGCTGTCGGGCTTCGCCTTCACCTTCGACTTGCGATAGCCGATCCCGAGCGCGAGCCAGGTGTAGGGCATCGAGAATTTACGGCCCTGATCATAATCGACGTCGATGAAGGTCGGGTCGATGTTCTTCATATTGGGGATCGCGGCGTGGTCGAGCGCCTGCAGCATGCCCGCCTTCGCATGCGTATGCGGCATGGTCGGGCGCGGCCGGCGCTAGGGCTCGGCCCGCCACCAGGGACACGTGCGTCGCCTGACCTGGCGCGTCCGCGCGGAGCGAACGCTGCCGCGGCGCGGCGTGCCGGGTGTCGGGCATGCGCATAGGTCAAGCATTGCCGCACGATCAATTGATCGCACCTCGCGTAGGAAGATGTTGGGTCTCAGCGTGCGAGCTGGCCGCTCGTGAGCCAGCTGCTGACGCGCCCAGGCCCGGCATCAGCCAGAGCCTGCGGCCATCCATCGTCATTGCGGAGCACGCCACGTAAGGCGTTCGCCAGCATGGTGCCTCGGATCACTGTTTTGATCTGACACCGTGAGGTTTGCAACCCAGGCATATTGAACAGCATACTTGTGGTCCATAAATTGCAACTATGCGGTTTATCACGAATCGCGTTCCCTAAGTGCCGGTTTCCGCACCAGGAATCCAGGGCGCTCGGCTGGACGGCGAGAGCGTGATGCGCATGGGCAAGGGGGAACGTGATGCGCGTGACATGGCCCAGGTCACGACCGCCTCATGCTGCATGATGGATTAGCTGTCAGACTATTTAATCTGTCATATGACTTGTGCGGTTGCTGCAAGCGCGACCTCCGGAGTGGCGAACAAGGGCGGACAGACATGCGCAGCATACCACCCAACCGCTGTCCAAACAGCGTGCAGATCGCCCACGGCTTTGATGATCGAGACCGGGCGCGGGTGCAGACGCCGTGATGCTCAGCTGCTGCATCATGCCTGAGAATGATGTACGTATCAACCCATCGGCATGAAGTCTTTGAGCTAACTGGCCAGCCAGCAAACATCGTATGATGATGATTCATTCGGCGGCTACTGCGAGCTATGCGGTACTGCTCCTTTTTAGTTTGTTATTAGCATTGCAATTATACCTGTTCCATGTATTATACATACTAAGAATTGACTCATGGCATGATTCAAACGACGGAGTGACAGGCCTTCAAGAACCATTCTGACACGATGATCGAGATCTTCATCATGTACATATCCTTTCGACTGAGGCTCCTGGCGGGGCCTCGCTGCAGTTATGAGATCTACGAGGTGCTTGACTCGTCTCGTGCGCCGTGCTGCTAAGTACAGATTACGAACCACGCACATTATGCAGCTTGAAAGTATAATACAAAACCTTCGACGCAGGCGTACACTTTGGTCACTTGACCCGTAAAGTGGGATCCCGCATGGCCCGTACATCTTTATGGAGAAAACGGATTCCATGTTGCATGACCTGAACAAAACGATCGTTGCCTGGAGCGCGATGCCGCCATCCTGCTTGATATCTTGCTGCAACGACCCAACGGTGAGGGAGAGGGTCTCTTCATCCCTGCTCTACCACCAGTAACCATCCCCTCGATCGAGGCGCCGTGAGCGCAGCCCGGCGTCCTCTCAACCCCGCCCGCCCGTCGGCGTCCATCGCGCCGATCGCGTGGATGATGTCGTTGAACTCCGAATAGCACATATGCGTGTGGATCTGCGTGTCGTCGCGGACCCCTGACGATGTGATGCGGAAGCTTTCCGACCGCCGCAGTCGAGGCTACTGCTGGCATGTCTGATGCCGTGGAGCGGCAGCCGTCGCGCGCTCCTTCGCCATGCATGGCGACCAGCCTGCGCCCGGCGGCCTCGAGGAAGGTGGGCAGGGCAACGTGCGTATGGCCTGGGTGGACCAACTCGGTAATGATTTCCTGCAGTTGATCCGACGATAATGCCATGAATGCCCCTTTAGGAGACTTTAATGCACAGGCTCTTCACGGAGCTACTGCATCCCCTGCCCCCTCCCGCAAAAACCGCTTTCCTACCCATTTTTCCTGTGCCAGCCTCGTTGCCGTGCGCATGCGCATGCCAATGCACGCAGGGCCTGAGCCCGCCAGGATGACCCCCCACCGCGCAAACATGCAGTCGCCATGCCCCTTCCACTTGACCCCGCCTTGACCCCATGCAGCACCCCGCCCCTACCCTCTCCTCCAGCCCACAACGCCTGCCTGCTGTCCGTTCTGGTCTGGGCGGGCCGCCACGACCTGGCTCATGCGATCTTTGGGTCCGACGCCGGCGAACACTGGCACGGCGCTTCGAGGCGGCGTCGGCGCCGCTGGGCGCGCGGCGGGCCCCGAGCGACGCGCTGGCGCTGTTCGATGCTGGGCGCAGGACGCGCCCCAACAGCTGATGCAGGGCGGCTGGTGGCGCCGGTGTTTGCGCCTGGCTCATGCACACTGGGCACATCCACACGCCAGTGGGGTCGCGAGGTGTCATGCCTTCGCGCGCAACGCGGAGCGGGAAGGGGCGTCGCCGTGCTGGTCGTCCCGACCCTGCTGAGCTGGACCGGCTCGACCGTCGTCCACGACATCAAGGGCGAGAATTGGGCGCTGACCTCGGCGTGGCGGTCGCGTTTCTCGCACTGCCTCTATTTCGATCCGACTGACATGCGCTCGGCTCGCTACAATCCGCTGCTCGAAGTGCGCAAGGGCGCGCACGAAGTTCGCGACGTCCAGAATATCGCCGACACCTCGTCGATCCCGAGGGCCGCCGCGCGGCGGCGGCGCGGCGACTGGACGAGGAGCAGGGCAGCGGCTGCCTGCCTGCCGATACCGGCCTAGCACCGACAGCGCTGCGGGCTATCAATCCCGTGCCCCGCCCTCTGCCGCCGCTGCCGCCGCCGCCCCAGCGCCACGTCCACCGAGCTGCGCGGCGCCGGGGTTGCACCCTCCATCACCCGCGCTGCGGCCGTCCAGCCCGGCAGAGCCGGGCTTGGCGCGCGCTCTGCCGCAGTCGCCGCAGCTCGAGGCTTCGGCACAGCGCCCCCTGCTCAGAGCCTGCAGCAGCCCCATCAAACAGCCAACTCCAAGCGGCGACGCGAAGGCCTGGCTCCCGATCGCCGCCGCCGGCGAGGGCAGGCCCCTGCTGCCGCACAGCGGCGCCGGCGGCGGGCCGCCGCCCAAGGAGGCCAGCCCGCCCGCTGCCACGACCGCCGAGGCGGCGCGTCAGTTTGCAGAGAGCCCGGATGACACAGAGAGGGCCGTCGCGGCGCTGCTGGCGTGCCCCACCGCCGCCCCCGGCGGCCGGCCCCCGCGGCGTCCCCCACGCCCGCCGCGGGCACCGACGCCGCCCTCCCCGCAGCTGCTGGCGCCTGGCGGCGACGGCGTCGGCGGAGCGGAAGGCGCAGGCGGCTGCCGCGGCGACGCCAGAAGCCGCGACACCCCCGCGCCGCCGAGCCCAGCCACACCAGCAAGGGTCGCTGCTCTCACCGCCCCCGTCGCCGCAGCTGGACCAGCGGCAGCTGGCGCAGCCGCATCAGCAGCGAATGGCGAAGACGCGTCGCCCGCGCCTTCGCAGCCTGCCGAGCTTTTCGCTCACGACCGGAGGCGCCAGCCAGCCCGCGACCTCGAGGGGGACCGCTCGGCGGGGGGGATGGTCACAGGACCCTGACCACCCTGGACCGGGTGACCGTCGCCGGTGGTGAGCAGCCCGCTGGGCGACAGTTGCAGGTCGCGCGCGCGCGCTGCATAGGCCTCGGTCCCGTCCCGGACGCGGCGGCGGCGATGATGACGGGGGAGACTCTGGACGCCTGCCTGGCAGGTGGGTGGAGGGCGGATGTGGGGTTGATAGAGGGTTGCGTGCGCTTGCATTGAGGGCGGATAGAGGGTGGATGCCATACAGCCCGCGCGTTTCGGCGACACGGCTCAGGCCCGGCTCGTTCACGGCGCAATAGACCAGCGTGCGGATGGCGTAGTTGGATTGGCGGGTCAGTCTCACGAGGCAATATCCTGTTGCAGAGGGCTACGCGGCATCCGCGTTTTCGTCTTGTTGCCCTCGTAACTTATAACCATTCTAAAAAATGTCAATTAATCCTGGGATTTGTTGCAGTGATGGTACTCGAGCTGAGGACAATTTCCCTCATCCCCGGCCGCCGCGAGGCCATTGCCTCCGTCAGCCCCGCCGCCGCCGCGGCGCGCGCGGCCGACGCCGCCAGCCACCCGGCGTGCCCCTCCCACGCACGGTCACACTCCTCCTCGGCCATGCGCTGGCGCGGGGCGCTCTGCCGGACGGCGACTGCGGCGGCCCCGGCGGCTCTGACGGAGCAGCGCTGGCCGCCATGCGGCTCAGGCGTGAGCGGTTTCTGGACGCGCTGCATCGCTGGTGGGCAACCTGCTGGGCGACATGGGGCATTTTGGGTGCCGCATTGGGCGAAGGGCGGCCGCTTTGCGGTCGTGTCAGGCCGGCCATGCGAGCTCGCAAGGCATGCGGCAGTACTGCTGTCAGACCCGGGGGCCGCGTTGACCGGAGGACCGCGATCGAGAGCGGCCAGGTCTGATCGGGCTGACACTGGGTTCAATAGAGGCCCCTGCTGTCAAGATAATGGGGAGAGCACGCGCCCTTGCGCCCGCAACTGCACCTTCCCCATCTGACCCTCCGCCGCATCCTTTCTCCTGCCGCCACGCGCGCAAACGCGGCACGCCCTACCACCCAACGATCGCCAGGTGGCTGGCCTGGTCGGTTGATGCTGACGAGGCGGCCGAGTGGGAGAGCGAGATGCAGGCCTTCTTGGCCCAGGCCGCCGCCGCGGCTGCGGGCACAGGCGCGGCGGGAGCGGCGGTGGCGGCAGACACCTCTCTGTCGCGCGCTCAGAGCGCGAGGCGGCTGCGCTGCAGAGATGCGCGCGTGGCAGCGGGAGCTGCAGGCGCGCGCGGCGCCGCGCGCGCTGCTGCGGCAGGCGCACTTCCACGCGCCCGGCCGGGTGGGGCTCGCGGCGGCGTTCGCGCGGTCAGATTTGGGGAGGCGGCTGGTGGCGGCGCGGGCGGAGCTTTTGGGGGGCCTCGGGCCGGGGGCGCGCTGCCGCTATCTCTACCTGCCGGTCGAGCGCGGGGGTGCTCTCTATGCGCATTCGGCGTGCTCGATTTCGGAATGTGTGCTCGTGCCACCGTGTGCATATGTGTATGGATGGGTGAAGCTTAATGTGAGAAGCGTGTGTAGTTCGAGTGTTGTGTTCCTGTGGCGTGTGAATGCGTGTGTGTATGTGCATTGCGAGATTGACATCTGAAAGAAGCTTGTTGGTTATATCGGGTTTGCTGATTGGAAATTTACTTCCATGCTGATGGTACAGGCTTGTGGCCCCGATCCCTCACTTCTGCCCTCTATCCAGCCATTAACCCTCTGAGCCCCGACCGTGGCCGCTGGCTACGGGCCGATACTTTGCCAAGCTGCTGTGGGCAGCACACGTCGACTCGGTATTTTACGCCCTGGGTAGTTTTGACCGCCCCATTATTCTGATTGCGGGCGGGGGTAGACAGGGGCTCAACCCGACAACTAGCAGGATAGAAACCGGTGGACCTTCAGCATGAAGGGCTTCAAAACTGCAGTACAGCCAGCTGCCAGCGCCGGCGCCAGTTTCCAGACGGCCATTAAGATCGGGAAGTTCCCAGGGAATGATCCTGCGCTACCACGCCAATCGGTTCAAAATGCAAATCAGGGAACACGGTATATGTCTGCTCCAGCGTGGCAAGAGCTAGATGCAAACCGTAGAGATGATAGGACAAAGCCTGGCAAAAATTCAGCTCCACGGGGCCAGTACAGCTCGCATTCTGCAAGATATGCAAAAGCTCCTCAACAAACCACTGAATTCTCCCTACTATCGATGAACACTTTAGTGGAGAAGAGCACATTGGAAGCCCTGCAAAAAGCTTCCGTGAAACCCTCAAAACCGATTCTTGAGCCTTGGCTGGCTCAAGGTGTTGTGAAGTACGACGTAGGCGGCGGCGATGACTGTCACTGGTTCGCAAGGAGACTGGGTGTGCCCAGACCCTCCCGCAGAGCTTTGGCGATTAATTCTCCATAAAGTAAATAATAACAGCTAGGTAATTGAGTTCTATTAGCAGAATTGGAAAGAGTGCTGTCAAGCAGGGGTCCAGGGTAATTGCCTGCTCATCCAGCGCTTATCGCCGTACATATTCGGCGTCTTCAACGTACACACTGCATACTGTATCGTCGAGTAACTTGTATCCCTTACCGCGCGCGCCGCGCTGCTAAGCATCGTTACGCTTCGGTGCGCTGTCGCGACTCGGATCAATTGTCGCTGCTCTCCTCACGCGGAGATACGTGCGATATCACGTTGAGGGGTATTCATGACTGCCATATAACTAACACAAGGCAAGCGCACACCGCCGCTTCCCATGCACGCTGCTCGGGTGCTGTTGTGGTGCACCCTGAATTAGCGTGTTGGGCCGGCGCCCGAGGTTACGGCGCGCCCCTGGCACCACACCCACGTCCACGGCCGCCAGGGCCTGGGCCACACTGTGGCAGCCGGAAGTCCTGCGGCGCTGGCCCTTGAGCCAGGCGGCCCGGGCGCGGACGACGGCACCCCCGACGCTGCAGGCGTGGACGGCCCCGCCGTGGGCAGCGGGATCAGCAAGGGAGCGGGCGCCGCCGGCGCCGGCCCGCCGCTGCTGGCGCCGGCGGGCTGCTCAGATGCGGAGGCGCTCGGACTCACGGGCAGCGGCCCCCCAATCCAGGGGCTCCAGATCGATCCTCAGCCAATGCAGCGCCGTCGGTGCGCCCAGGCACGGCCGACTCGAGCGCCGTGGCAGGCCGACCTCAGGCCGCTATCAGCGCCTGATTGCGGCCTGCGCCCTGCCACCGCCGCCCCTGCCGCTCGCCGCACTAGCAGCACCAGCTGCGAGGGGCGCCTGACAGCCAGCCCGGACCGCCCCCGCCGCCAGCGCCCGCGCCGCCAGCTCCCTGGCGCCCTCGCAGCAGCGCTCGCATGCGGCGGCGCCGGTGACGCCCGGGCGCGCCCTTGGCAGCGGCCTCAGCCGACGCCAGCGCGGCCGCGCCGTCTGACAAGGTCAGCGCGTCAGCTGCCCCCACTAATGACGTCAGCGCGGGCTCTGCAGTCGCTGACGTCAGCATGCGGCGGAGGCGGCCGTCCAGAGGATCCTGTCCCTAGGGGCGCCGGCGCTCCGGGGCAGCCTGCAGGGGCTTCTGCCCATCCCCTCCGCCTTTCCTGAGCAGCGGTGCGATCTCGAACCCATGCTTCTCGAGCGCCGCGACGTGTCGGTGCCTTCCAGCCCCGCCCAGAACATCGGGCCGCCGCGATAGACCGGCCAGCCATAGCCATAGATCCACACGACATCGATGTCGCTCGCGCGCTGCGCCTTGCCTTCGGACAGGATCAGCGCGCCTTCGTTGACCATCGGATACAGCGTGCGCTCGATAATCTCCTGATCGGTGATCTCGCGCTCTCGTCGACCCGCTAGTGCTGCAATCCATGCTCGCGGCCTTGGCCGCCGCCTTTCCAGCGGTGCGGCGGGGGCTGCTGCGGACCCAGCCTCATGGGCGAAGGGTCGCCTGGGCTTGGCCAAGCTGCCCCTTGCTGACCTGGCGGCTGCGTATGAGCGGCTTCCGGCCGAGGCGTCCGGCCCTGCGCCGCCGGCCCCGGCCGCCGTGCACGGCGGCGTCCCCACGACCGCGGCGGCGGCGGCGGGCGGCGGCATGGGGTGGCGCGGCACGCGGCGCCTTGCGCGCCAGCGAGTGCGCCAAGAGAAGACAGCGGCGCGGCCGCGCCGGCGACGGCGCCGGCTGTAAAGGCAGAGCCATCCACCGCGAGGTCCTCGGGCCCCACCCTGCCCCACCACGCTGCACCGCAGCCGCGCAGGCAACCGGCGCTCACGCCGTCGGGCCTGGCGTGAGGCGGCCGCCGCGTTGCGCCAGCGACACACCCGCAACGGGCGCGGCGGGCTCCGCCAGATCATCAGCTGATGCGATCAAGGCCGAGCACGGAGGCAGCGGCCGCGAAAGCTACATACGGCCTCGGCGGGGGCGCCGCGCGTGCGCGGGCGTGACCGCGGCGCAGCGCGCGCGCGAAAGCCGTGCCGAAGCGCCCGGGCATGGACGCTGGGCTGGGGCGTGCGCGGCGGTGGCGATGACGGCGGTGGCGAGGAGGAGGAGGACAGCGGCGAGACCGAACAAGAGGCAGCCCCGTCCCCGCGGCTTCGCGCCGGGCCGCGGCGCCGCAGGGCCGCGGCGAGGAAAGCGCGCTTGTCCACGGCGGCGACGGCGGCTGCGCGCCGGCAGTCGCTGATCCCGCCGCGGCCAAGCGGGCGCGCCGCGAGTCGCAGGCCGAGCCTTGTAGGCGGCCTCGCGCCCGACCCCGCCGATCATCGCGTTCTCGGCGCGCTGGTGCGCACGCGCCGCGACTGGCGGCTGTTCGACCCTATGTGATCGAGGAGCCATTCCATTTCTCATCCGAGCCTTCGAGAGCGACGCGGGCGCGCGCGATCCGTGCCCCTGGACCCGGCCACCTTCGCGCCGGACTGGCAGCGCGTGCGCGACGCGATCACGCCCAGGACGCGGATGCTGATGATCAACAGCCCGCACAACCCGTCGGGCGCGATGCTGTCGGCGCGGGACATGGCGACTGGCCTAGCCTGCGTGAGCCTGCGCGAGATCCTGCTTTCTGGATGTCAAGTGAAGGGCTCGTGATGACATTGCGTGGAAAATGATATTCAGAAAGAGGATATAATTTCCATCGAGGATTTTAAGAAAGGCCTGGCTTTGGTGCAGTCTGCCAGTCGGCTTACTCCGCTTTTACAGCCGGCTTGCCTGTACAGCAGATGTACTCTTTAATGTCGACCTTTTGCTTGGTTCACGGCTGGTCAGCGGGGCGAGAAGGTTGAGGGACACGTTGCTGAGTTGCAAGGATCATATACCGCTTGTAATGAAGACCTTTGTTGCATTTCATTTACATCTGAATTTAATTGATAGGAAGTCCAAGATCATTTTTCGCATTTGAAATATTATATGGTTTGCAAGGCCCCTCGGCCCTTCCACATCACCCGTTGCCAGCCACGGCACGATCCACGCGCCGGCAGATACTGCATCGGATCGACCGGGCGGTCGCAGCGGATTGCTACAAATGTGTAAGTGGAGTGGGGGGGGTTGCCGGGGCGCGGTGGTTTTCCCTTCCTCACAGCTGCTTCGCGGACAGTCCGTCAACACACGCAAACGTTAGGTTGTGCCTTGTCGCAGTCCATCCCAACACACACAAATTGACAGTCTCACACATGCACGCGCATAGGCACCGAGCATGGTGTGATGCCAGCACAACGCACTGTGCGTTGACTCTCCACAGCGCATGGCATTGGGCTGCAGTGTGCCTGTGCCCACCCTTGCACAGGACAGCGCTGCAGAGGGCGTTGGCCGTGCGCACCAGCCAAATATTATGAGGATGTGGATTTCTGATCCGTAGCGGTTAGGAAAATCAGCCGGACCATGATAGCGTTGCGCATGAATCGGGGGATTTGTGCGAACGCCAACACTCATCACTCAGCTGCCTAGCCACCCCAATTCCAAACCGGTTCTCAGCCTCCGCGTCCGACCTGCTCCTCGAGACGCCGTATCTGGTGGCTCACCGCGGGCTGGGTGAGATTCAACCGCCGCGCGGCCCGCGTGAAGCCGCCCGTCTCGCTGACCGCGACAAATGCGCGCAGAAGGACCGGATCGATGTCCATGACGATCAATTAATTATATTGATTATAGATTAGATAATACCGAATCATTTCCGTAATTTCTTGCCGCTCCCCAGATAGCGCACCTGCCGGGCAGAGCGCGCCCAGACGCACTCCCCGCGATGACGGGCC
>NNCB01001136.1:0-12060 GCA_002317545.1 Scenedesmus quadricauda | reverse complement strand
CCGATGGAGAAACAAATGACGACCCGGCGACGATCCGTCGACCGAGGCCGACGAGGGCACGCCCGACAAGGTCGCCGCCGATTGGCGAAGTGGGTTCAAGTGATGGCGGGCGCGAGCCAGTCTGGCTTGAGCGACCTTCGGGGCAAGGCCTGCTTTGCGCCACATGGGTCATGAGGCAAGCTATGGCCAGCGGGAGCTATCGCGCCTGCCAAAAGCCCGGCAGCGACATGGTGCGCTCCAAGAACCGGCTTTTGACCACCCTCGCATATCGGTGTGGACGGCTGACACCAGCACCTATGCCGCCCGGGCAGGTCGTACTATTTGTCGGCCTATCCCTGCTTGCAGCAGCAGGATTTTCGGTGAAGCGCAACATCAGATTTGATTCTGGTACTGTTACATTTCCGGATGCAAACCCTATGCATCCCTCGAGCAATGCGGCGCACTAACTCTTTTGAATACCAGTCAGCATCGAAACAGGCACCCTACAGTCTGTGTTGATAGGTGCGCAAGCCTGGACAGTCAGGGCCGATCAGCGTCTCTGCGACGACAAGTCATGCTTCCTGCCGGGTGTTGATCTGTGGCGGGACTAGCCGCCTGCGTAGCAGCAGAGCGGCCCCCTCGCTCTCTGCAAACTGGTCGACGTCCTGCTGGAGGGCCGGCTAGTCGCTGGCATTTCCATCCGCATTTCGCATCAGTATACAAGTTTGAGGGATCCCGACAACTCAGGAGTATTTAATGATTCTCCATAACTGAGGAGTAACAGCATTGCAGTTGCAACTTTATTTGTTTGTCGCAGGGATAGTTCGTCAATGAAAATGCTGCATCGCGACATTTATTAAGTCCGCCAGATTCTGCAACTGAAGGATCGGCAGCAGAATCGCGAATGATGAGGGCTGCCGCCGGATCAGTCGGTGTCCGGACGGTGACCCGATTCCCGAGGCGTGCGCGTGCAGAGTGACGGCGCATGTGTGGAATCATGTGTGTGGGCCGGGTGAAGCACTATGTTAATCGGTTCGCTTGTAACTCTGGACCTGGAAGAAGGCAATGCCTGGGTGTGACAGCATGGAATTAGGCTGGGATGCAATAGCCAACACATTTGAACAAACCCGTAAAGCAGGCGATATACTTAAGGGCGACGCGCATGGATCAGGCCGCAGGCGTCGGAAGCAATCGGGCGTGCTTAATTGCGAATCAAGGTTTTCCCGCTCCTTGCGTAAGGGCTATAGAATATTTTGCCATCCAGGTTCGTGTATTTTAACCGGTATGCTACATAGGGCCTTAAGGGGAGGCCTGGCGTCTAGTTATTCGTTGAGGGCCTATGCACGGCACTGCTCTTGTGGCGTTGCGCAAGATCGTCGGAGAGCGCTTTCTTGCGATCTTCCGCTTGTGGTCTTGTTGCGTGCGGGGTGCGGTTCGCATGAACCATGTTGTGCACAGCCCAACAGGTACGGTTTGGGCTGTCTGAGTGCAAATCAAGTTGAGCTCTACGTCGTCGGAATGACGCCTTGAATAATTTTTGATAAAAAATCACAATCAAAAAGTCACAAACAGTAGCTTTATTGTGTCAAGCTGGACTCGCGTTGCCCCTTGGCAGGGTTTAGAACGGCATGTCATGGCCCCGTGATCACAAGTGTTCGACACATCCGCATGCAGCGCGTGCGTGTGAGCTACGCAGTGGCTTAACGCGTACAAAACCCACCGCCAGCGCGTCGAGATGGTGCGGTAGAAATGCAGCACACGCTGGCGCGCCACAAAGCGTGCTGGCATGCATGCTGAGACGCGGCCGGACAGCCAGACGGATATAGGTGTGATGGGCATGGCCATGAATACCCAAAACTACCTGGAAGAAACGCCGGTGATGGTGAAAGATGTGATGAAGAATTTCGGCCTGTGGACCAACGAGGCTTCCCTGCTTGCCGATAACTCTTTCTTTGGGAATGGAAAGCTGAACATGCAGCTGGACTCGTGCAGGTGGCAATGGCGTCGGTGCGTTCGACCACCAATGTTTGCTGACTCATGCGGCAATCCTGTGCCGGAGCCACCAACACATCGAAACGCCCGATCATCGCCTCGTGCGTCGATCAGCGCGCGATAAAGCCCTTCGCGCGTGGGGGCCAAGTGATTCCGCCCCACATGGTCGATGAGCACCTTGTGCAGATGCGGATAGGAATTCTTCGAATTTACCAGATCCCAGACCACTCCAAACGCCTTCTTGCCGAAGCGCGGCTACCAAGTCGGCCTCAGTCGGTGGACAGCCTCTTTGCGCGCGACGAAAGTCACTGCGTCGGTGAACAGTTCCGCGGCGCTGGCCTCTTCCGCGAAGGCGCCCCGATGCCCGCTTCCGCAGCGGCGAGCTGCTGCAGCGTGCAGCGGGTGGCGCAGGCCCTTCCTGCCCGACAATCAGGTAGGAAGCTACACCTAGCTGCGTCGTTGCCGCTCGTGACGTTTGTATGATTTAGCGAATCGGCCCTTCGCGGTGGCATTCAGCCGCGTCGGCTGATGCCATCTCCCGGGCGTCTACGTCCGTCGTACTGAAGCCGGCGGTAACCGACTTTGGGTCCGAGAAAAACACACGGACCGTTTGCTGCGCTGATCCGTCCCAGCGTGAACTTCCGGTGCGAGAGAAGGGCACCCACGTGCTGCAGGCCCGCAGCGCCGGGCGTGATGCTCGCGCCATTTTTGTGGTGGCGGGATCGGCCCCGAGCGCTGAGATAGAGAGGTTGATAGCCCGGGACGCCGTGAACGCCGCGCCATCGCGACGGCGGCAGTCGTCACGGCACGAGCTCGGTCTCGGCCAGTGCCGGCTTAAGCATGGCGTTGCCCAAGGTGTCGCGCAGGAAGACGCCGACCGCTCGGGATCCGAAGGGCCCGTCCTCGAGCCGCCACTGCTTGACCTCAGCAAACGGCTCCCAAGCTGTGCAGCCCGCCGACGCCGACTTTGCGCCGGCGTTGGTGATGCACATTGCGTCGATCCCGCTGGGGTCGGAGCCGACAATGACCAAGGTGACGTTTTTCGAGCACGTCAAGGCCGGGCCGTCGTCCTGACGATCTGCACTCTGCACGTTGGTGCCGCGGTGTCCAGCTGCGACTCAGGTGCCTGCTTTGATAGTTGCCTCGGCGCGCCTCAATCGAGTTCCACAGGTGACTCTTGGCGTCGTGACGCCGGCGCTGGGGTCCAGTGTTGGGATGCCGGCTTGGAGCAGCGCGGCGAGGACCTAGCTGACATGCAGTATGGGCATGTCAGGCACCTCATTACTTGTGAGGTTGTTGCCTGACAATATAGTTGGCTGCTGTAGTACATAATGTGTGTGTATGTGTGATATGTGTGATAGAGCGTATAGTGTGTGTGTGTGTGTATGCGCGTGTGTGTGTAGGGTGGGGGGGTGGGTGCAAGCATGCAATACGGCCGTGCAGCCTCTGAGAATGTACGAGGTACTGTGCAGCACAAAGCTTCGCATTCGCGGCTTCTGGGAGAAGTGCCTGGAACGGTGTGGAATCGGCCGATCAAGACCTGGTCAGCAGCAGACCCCTGCTTCCACCGCGATGGAAGCCAGGTCAAATGCGGCACTGCCTGGCTGGTTCCGCCATGGACAGCCGTCCGCATTGATGATTGCCCCCGGTGCCAGGATTGTCAGGAATGGCGCACTGCAAAAATGTACACAGGGTGGCAGGTGAGCAGCCGGCTGGGCGTGCTGCTGATAAGCATCACCCGCACTGCATGCCATTCCATTGCGCCCTGCACTGCAGCAACATCAGCACTTCTGAGGGTGCATCTGCTGTTGGGCATCCTCTTGTCGGCCCTTTGAAGGGTATGACAACAACGTTGCTTGATTCCGATCTTGTAACCAAGTCACTGATTCTCAACAGGAATCTCATCCCCGCACACGCGCCAGTCGCGTGCCCTCAGATCATGGTCGTACGTGGCGCCCACGCTGACCGCCCCGGGCGTGCATGCCGGCGTGGGCAGCCGCCCCTTGAGGGCGGCGTTGCCGGCCGCTGCGGCGGGCACGATGCCGGCTGCTCGCGCGACGGCGAACGCCACCGTGTAGCGGCTGTCGTTGAGACTTCAGAAACCATTTGCTGGTGGAGCCGAGGGACAGGTTGATGGCGCAGACGTTGTAGGAGCCGTCGGCTTTAGCCTTCAACACCCTGTCAATGGCGGCCAGGATATCTGCGCCGCAGGGATGAGTTGAACAGGCTGGACGGACGATTGCTGCACAGCCTGCTCCAGGACAGTGGTTCCGTGCAAAGCCGTGCTGGCGCGCAGCAGGGGCTCGCCTCGCTGCGGACGTTCAGGCACATAATCATGCCGACATTTGGGCCTTAGTCCACTCGGAGCCGCACCCGCGTCCCAGGCGAGAGAGTTCCAGTCGTACTCTGTTGAACCGTCCTGTTCAGGGCGATTGCGGTCGGGTGTTCTGCTAGCTTTCCAGGGCTTTTTTGATGGGGGGCAGCGGACCTGGGGGCTGATGATGGGTGTTCCACAAGGGTTCAAACCCTAGGTGACGATGGACAAGGAGCATAAAGTTCCGATGACACCTATCCGGCCCCGGAAGCCGACAGGATGTCAGGCCTCGAACTGGTGCATCGGGTCGATCTTGCCGGATTCCGCCGCCACTCTTCACTCCACGCGCATAGCGGAACGACCGATTGCGCCGTCCCGTCCAGAATATCTGTCACCCACCAGCACGAGGATCTTGACATCTGGGCCATCTTGGCGATGATGGTGCGCCACGTTGGTGCCGATGGCCGCTGGAGTTCGTCGCCGTCATCTAGCACTGATGAAGCCGCTGGACGCAAACGGATCGTCGGACGTGCAGGTGATCGTGTTCACGGAGTACCCGGGGCAGGCGCCCAGGTGGTGTGCGAGCGGCACCTCGCGATAGTGGGAGCGGGGTGCACGAGCGATCGACAAAGCTACCAAGGGATGTGAGGGCGACTGAAATGCAGGCACCGCATCCAAGACAGTAGTCACAAACAGACGTTTGAATGCGTGCCGGATTAACAGATGCCATTGGCAAGTTGGTGCGCCAATTCGGGGGGGCGCGGCAGCCAGGGCGGGACGGTCGAGGTCTTGCGCCGCCGTCCAGGCCCGTGTTGAGGTCACGCTCATGACCGGTCGTCCTGCCGCCGTTTTCGCTTTTCACCGGACCCAGGAGCGCCACTACGCATCCGCTGCCGTTGTAGCCCTGCGCCGCCGCCGCCGGATGCCCAATAAGGGGAAGGCTCTGCACAAGCTCGGGCCTGTTCAGCCCGTTCGCTACCACAGACGTCGACCGAGGGGTCCGTCCGCAGCGCTATGCCGCCGCGCGGCTTGGCGCGCCAGATCTGGATCGGCATGGCCCCATGGCCCCGGTTGCTGCACCTGCGAAGGCGCGCGGGTCAAGCGGCGATAGCTATGCGCGCTGAAGTGCGTCTTGCGTGTTCGCACAGCCACCAGCATCGCGGCAGGCGCGCCATCGGCGCCCTGCACAGGTTGTGCCTGGGGGCTGGCGACTTCAATTTTGGTTTGTAGGGACAACTTGCGGGGATCAGCGGGGTCCATATTGGTCCCGGGGCTACCGCGTTTACCCGGATCTGCTTGTCGGCCAGTGCTGCTGATAAGAGCGCGGCATTGCGGACGATCAGGCTCCTGGAGCCGCATCGAGGATGTGCTGGCCTTGCCCGCAATACGCTCAAGATCGGCGTCATGATCGAGTGCGCCGCACCCGGCAACCTCAAGGCGACCATCCGCGCCGTATGGCCGGCGCAGCTGTCCAACAAATACCGGCATCACTCCCCTACTTTGTTTTCCGTAGGGCCAATCGTTCCCCGACCATGAAAAAAGGCTTTTGGGACTACTGTATGCACTGAGTCTTCCCGCCCTGGCCTGGGCGCAGGACGCCAGCAGCAGCACCCAGACCTTCTTTGAGGCCCTGCGCGAAAAGGGGGCCGCGGTTGTCGGATGGGGTGCACCAGCATCACTTCGATTCGCAGCTCCGCCAGTACGCTGCAGTGTGCGTCGGGGCCATGACTAGGTTCATATCATGCACACTGAGATGTACCAAGCTCACCGCAATAGTCGCCGCCCGCATCCGTCAGCGTCACTTGTGGACAAACGCTGTAGTAGTCATGGACGACGAAATCGAACGGAATCCCGGAAATGGCAATACCTCGACGAAGGAAGTTGCTGAAGCCCATGACGTGGTGAATCTCTATGCGGCGCGCACCAATGACATGCAGCAGCGCGGCCAAGTCATCAGCTGGCTGGTGAGCTCCACACTCGCCACATCCATCTTCAGCTACCTCACGTGCACTGTGGCACTTGATTGGCAGCATCGCGATTTCGGTGAAGGCCATCTGCTAACGACCGGCACAGCATGACGTGGTTGGTTGTGCGCGCGCGCGGTGCATGCTCACATGGCGGCGATCAATTTCCGGCTTAAGCCAGTCAATATAGTTTTTCGATTCGCTGTAAACTTTCATTATTTCCATACATAGAGATGTGACGACCACGGAAAGCAACCCTCACCCACAGTCTGTGTTGCTGATAAACTGGCATTCGACTTGCCGATAAAGTGGCCACACTAATCATTACATCAAACAGATGCAGTGCCGCATTTCGGCTATGGTATTGCGAAGCGAACGCCGCTTGTAATACTGCAGCTCGTCTCATGAAGACTTTCAATGCGAAGTCCGGATGAACCTGTCGCAACTCAGAATTCCTTGACATTAGGACTGTGAACCAGGACCGAAGCGTTGGGCCTGTCACCCATGCCGGTGACAGTGAGAATTCTCACCAGACCTGCTCCACAGCACGGCCCTGTCATGCAATCATGCGGGACGCGCCAACTGTGAATTGTGATTAGGCAGGCTGCTCCTGTCTTGGGTCATCCCGAGAGCTGCGCCTGGGGCATGGCCCACTGATCGCCGAGAAATGATCGCAGGTGCTCATCGGTGCCAGATGGGACCTCGGCGGCGGTGTTGCAGGCGCAAAGCAGTTGCCACCCCAGCAATTACGCCAACGTGACTTGGCATATTATAATGGTCCCAAAGCGTGCAGCCAGGCGTTGTGCTGGCTGCATACACGGCCACTCGCAAGTGGAATCACCACTGCTATTGCGACGATGGCGGGTTCAGCAGTTCCGCTGCGCCTCCTCGCCGTCACGCGCGGCGCATGAAGCCATCCCTGCAGCTGCAGGATCCCCTGCTCGTGCGCCGTATCTTCGCCGGACAGCCATCCCAATAGCCGTCTTCGACGGACGCCGCAAGTCGGTGCGGCTGCCAGTGTCAAGGCGGTCTGCGGGCTATGGGACGGCCGCCCACAGCCGCCCCAAGCGTGAAAACAGTCGCAGGATGAAGGGCAGCAATGAGGCAAGGTTTTCAGCAGCAACGCCACCAAACCCGCGAGGAGCGGCTCAAGCCTAATGAATGCATGTTGGAGTCGTTGGAGGGGGGAAGAGAATGAATATGGCGCCCAGATTTTCCCTTATTTCTTGGGCGTGCTGATCGCAGGAATGTCTTTGGCCCACTGTATCGGTTGGAGCGTTCGCTATTTGAAGACTCGGTTCGATGACAATCGCGCTAGGTCAAAACTGCCGACATCCGAGATGTGCGTGCTGTGCATGCTGCCAGTCCCAGTGCGCACACGACAAGGGACGCTGCTGCCACCGGCACCTTCCACAGGCCAACGGCAGTGCTGGCATCTGTTCATGGGCAGAGTTGAAATAGTTTGCCTATTTCATATGTCATTAGCATTCAAAAGCAGGTTGGCAACAGCTGGAGCAGGCCTGACGTAGCCCCCACGGCACAGAAGTGACTTGGCGTTGCCAATTACCCCATTAATGGTAACGACATGGCGGATATACACTTCGTCATTAGCGGTGGGGACGCGGCCACAGACCCAGGTGGAAGCCACGTTCCAGTTGCCCGCCTGGGCGGTAATCAGGGCGTTCCGGCTTGCAGTCTAGCTGGAATTCCGCTGGATGACTGACACGACCGCGCTACATCCTTGGGCAATGCGGTTGGCCCTTCTGCTGCCAGCCGCGTTGGTTTCAGTCTGCCCTGAGCTGCCTTTCGCTGCTGTTCTTGCAGGGGCTGTTCCGCGATTCTTTCCCGCCCCGCTCCAACCACACAATGGCCTGTATGGCCGCGCGCTGAAGGAGACAGGGGTTGTGCGGGAGCGCTGGACGTTGAAGCCGGGGTTTTGCTTGTCAAGGTACTCTGCTAATCGGGTACACTCAGGAATTGTGAGGGTCTTCGGAGCGAATGATGCGTACAATTGATTAGGCAGCCTAGTATGAAATTAGAAAGCGATCCCGTTGGTGGTACCGATGCTTGAGTGCTGGATGCACGCGCATGGGCAACGCGACCTTTTTGAGCAAATTTTCCGGCAGTACTATAGTTTTTTGTTCAACTATTGCGATGACAGGCACACATGTGCGTGGACCAATATGTAATGTGTGTGTGTTTGTGTGTGTGTGTGCGTGCGTGCGTGCGTGCGTGCACGCGCGCATGCTCGTGTGCGTGCTTGCATGCATGTGCGTGTTGCTGGTGCAGGCGCATGGTTTGCAATGTCATGACATCATCTCCAAGTTCAGGACGCCTGTTGGGAAGCTGGTCCGTTGCCGTAATCATGAAGTCTGTTCACAACCACCATCCAAATGTCTCCGCATACAGGAACGCAATCATATCAGCCATTGCCTCCCTTCTGTTGCGATGCCGTGAAGATGTGATTGGGAAGGCTGATCGTGAATGCATATTCAGTGCTGAAGACACTAGTGTGTCTGGTGGGACAAACACTGGCACACCCTGGCTTTTGCAATTTCTGCCCGCGCATTATCTACCGGTGTACCTGGCTGAGACCCAAGCCGCGCGACGCCGGGCGCGCATGGTCAAATACGATCATTTTCATGACCAGCAACCTGGGTTCTGATATTATACAGGAGAAATTTGAAGGATTGAGCGGCTCTAATGACGCGCATTTCGAAGAAGTTGTTTGAGGCTACAAAAATAGTATGAAACGTCACGCGGCAGAGCTTTAAGGCGGAGTTTAAACCGCATACTGAGGTGCAAGGAGGGCGCGTCAGCAGTTCTGCCAGCTTCAAGGCTTCCATGGGCAGGTCAAGGCAGCACGTCAGCCATCGTCGTCAACCCACCACCATTGCACAGGACTGTATTTGCTTACTTCTGGCTCCATTCTTTGTTCATTACGTTTGGAGAAAATACCCAAGGCCAAGTTCTTTGTTTTCACGTTGGACATCATGTTGTGCTGGACATCGACATAAATATTTTGCTTTGAACCCATTGTTAAGACTACCATAGCAATAGATCGATTGTGAGGTCCACTTTGCAGATGGCGGCAGCCTTTGAAAGACGGTATAGAAACGGTCCAGCTGGCAGGTGCAACACCATGTAAGACCATCAAATCACACGCGGCTTCCCACGTGCTGCTAGAAGTACAGCGATAGCAGAGACTGCTCTGTTTAAACATGAAGCCCTTCTTGAAATACAAGTGCATTCAAGATGTTAACATCAGAGCAGTCCGGGTCTGAGGCGGCTTGAGCGGGCGCGGCCAATCACGTCCCGACTGTGGGAAAGGTCAATAATCACATGAGATCACTCTCGGCGATGCCGTCAGGCGAAACGTTCGAGTCGAGGATCGCGACGACGGGGATGCCAAGGACGTTGGCTTCCTTGATCGCCAGCTCTTCCTTGTTGGCGTCGATCACGAACATCCCGAACCCGCGCAATTGCGGACGCGCCTGGCGCCCCGGCATGCGGTTCGCGAGGCGTGCATTTGCCCACTTCTGCTCGCTGGTTCGGGGCGCGAGGTTGGGCGAATTCCTTTTTGTGGCCTTGACGTCTATGAAGCACACCGCGCCTTTGCGCTCGGCGCCGGCAAACACCCCGTCAACATCCCGGTACTGAAAGTCAATCGCGCTCAGAGATTCATGACCGAAAGCCAGCAGGTCTCATCGATCCGGAAGGTGGCGGCTGAGGATGCTGTGCACAACAACTTCCACGAGTTGCCGAAATAATTGAATCGCGGTCAGACCGCTCTTTAGCCACTGCTCTGAACGCCGTAGCTTTCGCCGCCGCCGCCGCCCCGGACACTGCCTCCGACAGCGCCGCCGACGGTGCCCCGACAGCACCGCCACCGCCCCGACCTGCCACCACCATCCTCGACGAGGTGGCCCCGCCCACGGACACGCCTGCCACTGTGACATTTGTTCTTTCCGTGCTCGGCTGATTAGCAAATCGTCCTGGCCACCATCGCCTTGATGAGTTCCGAACGCTGGAGCGCGTCGCCATTGAGGATAACCTCTCCGAACGTGTCGTCCACAATCCGTTTTGGTCCATCGTGGATGTGAACGTGAATCCCAAACTCTTGAGGTCGATGCGCCGTCCACAAGATGGCGGGCGTGGACGCCCAGACGGTGTAAGAACATCCCGTGTAGTCGTGCCGAGGTTCAGCGCGGTGTCAAACAAGGCGTTCTCTTGTGGTGCTTTCAAAATACCTTAACGCCTCGAAACAAGCCAGGGCGGCGCGGTCATACATATTTATCTTGCTGTAACAAATACCTGCGCCACGCACACCCATGCAGTCGTACACACACACAGCACTGCACACACACACACACACACACAACACACACACACACACACACACACGTGCGCATGCACATGCACATGCACTTGTACCTGTGCTGATTTCCGTTGATGAACAGCGCAAGAAGAAGTGCAGTTGCAAGCTTGCAAAAACAGTGCAGGAGGCACTCGTGCCGATCCGGGCAAGGGCACCCTCCCCAAACAAACACACACATACACACACCTTTTGGGGAGGCCCAGAGGATGGTGTCGAGTTGGACAAGGTGATGCGCTTTGCTCGAGCCAACCATGATGCAGCTGTGCTGATTGCGAAAAGCCTGGCGTGATCGGGTGGAATGCGGGCCAGGAAGGTTGGCAAGCAGCGGTCTCTGCAAGAGCAGAGCCTTGCTGCTGATGCATGGCGACATGGATTCCAACGTCTCGCCCGCACTGACCCTTCAAGTCGCAGACGCGCTTATCAAGGCGAACAAGGACTTCGACCTCATGATCATCCCCAATCTTGGCCTGCTTGGCGGCGATTACGGCATGCGTTTGACCTGGGATTATATGGTCAGGAACTTGCCGCCAGTGTTCGTTCTGTTGCAGCAGCAGCAGCTGCTGCTGCTGCTGCTGCTGCTGCTGCTGCTGCGGCTGCTGCGGCTGCTGCGGCTGCGGCGACGCCAGCGGCATAGTGGTGCTCCACACTCTCTGTGCTTTTTCTTGGCCGGCAGGCTGGGTTTTGGCGCCTCCATTCCAGAGTCGGTGACATCTGCAGCCTGGCTGTTGCCACTTTCATAACCGCTGCTCCCTCCCCCTAGGCTGTCGCAGCTACCAGGGGGCGGACGTGCAACATCGGCTGCCATCGGCATGGGGCAGTGCAGGCCTTCTGGTCGAGAACGTAGGCAGCGCTCCCGCCATGGGCCGTGCACAGTCGCAAAATTCTTGTAGTTGTACAAGCAGGCATGCAACGCCCCAGGGTCAGCTGCCTGAAAGGCAAATGCCAGGACCGCCAGCGAACAACGCGAGGAAGAAAGGATCCGGCAACATCATACATTACTTCATTGATATTTTTCCGGCTGGATTCAAAACTACGCTTGGCAAACTCAATTTTAACCCTGTTAATATATTCCAGCACCGAATTGTTGGTAGCCGTTTTAAATCTTCTTTCAAAGCTGCGCCTGCCTAATGATACGAGTGTTGCCAATTCATCAATAGTAATCTTCTCCTGTACGTTTTTGTCAATAAATTCCTGTGCCTGTTTTATTGCCTCATCAGTATGATCATTGGCCTTTAAATACAGGCCACTCAAGGCATTCAAAATGACGTAAAGGTTGACTATAGTACGATGGGTTTGGGCACCAACCTGGGTTTGTCCAAACTTCCTTCTGCTGTGCATTGGCTGCTGCCGCGGATGCAGCCCAAAAGCTGTCCGCACTGCAGCCATCATCAGTTCGCCGTGCAAGAATACGTATCCATAGCCTGATATTGTAT
>NNCB01001135.1:0-12063 GCA_002317545.1 Scenedesmus quadricauda | reverse complement strand
GGGCTGGGCTGGGCAGGGCTGCATTCGGCGTACATGATCTGGGCAATCGAGCAGTTCTTTCCCGCGAAAATGGGCAAAGAGATCCGGCTGCGACCCGACCCACGGCTGCTGGGCAATTTCAAGGACGGCATCCCTATCCTGTGGGACTTCCCCTACAAGCCAACCGCCGGCTCTCACCTACGATCGTCTTGGCCAGCTTCATGCTGGAGAAGTGCTTAGGCTGCTTGTCAATCAGGCTGGTCAGCTGAGCGCTAGCACTGAGCACACTCACCTGCATACAGCGGACGAGCGCAACCAATCTCCGTCACCTCGTTTTCACGGCCTTCCCCTGGGTGAACTGCTGGGTGATGCCGTTGAGGCGCGTGCCCTGGCCCGCGACCATCTTGGTCGACTGGGTCGGCGAGGCGGCAAAGATATCGCCGAACTGCGCTTTGCTGCGCTTGAACCCGATCGATCCCGCGTTGGCGATGTTGTTCGAGATGACCGACATGTCGGTCTGCGATGCCTTGAGGCCCGAAAGCGAGGTATAGAATGACATGGCTTATCCTTCCTTAGGTGGTGGGTGCGGGCCGCGGTGGCGCGCAGTTATATGCCAGTGTTCCATCACCGTGCTGTGCTGGCGCTGATCGATCACGAACGGCCTGAACTCTGATCCTAGGGCGATGCCACCTGTTCAGCGAGCCGATCCGGTGCATCCCACTGTACCCGCCTACCCGCGCGACCATCACCCGCTTCTCGGCAGGCGGGCGCTGCCCGCGGCTGCGTGCATATTGTGGGTGACGATCACGATCGCATATTTGCCGCGCAGTTCGTGGATCAGCTCCTCGATCTTTGCGGTCGCGATCGGGTCGAGCGCCGAGCAGGGCTGTCCATCAGATGACTTGGCGCCCGCGATGGCGCGCGCGTGCACTGGCGCTGGCCGGGGTGGGGGAGCGGTTGGTGGCGCCGTACGCGAAGATGCTGGCAGCGGCTGGCGGAGACGTGGAGGCCGTGAAGGCGCAGATGGACGCGTGTGGAGCACGCTGTGGGCGCCCGCCCGCTGCTGACTGCTCTGCCGCCGATTGCCACAGGCAGCGAGGGGCGCTGACTGGTGTGGCGTCGTCACACCCGTTCGCTTGTGTCTTTTTCCGTATCTTTGATTTTGTTCACTTGGGGCGCCGGCTCTATTTCCCATGGCTCGGCTGTCGCTCAGGCGAGACCCCTTACTCCCGCCCGTCATCCAGGTCAAGGCTGCCAACGCAGACTGGCTGCCGCAGCCGCGGATGGAGGCGGCCCCCCAGGCGCTGCGGGACGCCGTCGGGCCGCCCTCGCCGCGTCGGGCGCCCTGCTCGCCCCCGCCGCCGGCGCTGCTGGCGACGAGGCTGCTGGGCCGCTGGGCGTCGAGTGCCCAGGCGGGGGCGGGGGCAAGGGGCCGCAGCTGGTGTACTCGAGGGGCGCCCTCTCACGCTGCGACGCGCCCCGGCTGCGGGCGACGCTCGTGAGCGCGGCGGAGGGCGCCGCCCGCGCCGCCGACGAAGCGCAGGGCAGCGCAGACGCCGGGTTGCTTCGGCAGCTGATCGGGCAGCTGAAGGGGCAGCCAGACGAGGCGGTCGTGGTCGAAGCCAGGGTGGCCTGCAAGGGGCGCATGTTTGCTCGAGCGAGCTCGGGATGCATCCCTGGCCGTTGTCGGTTACCAGTAGCTGTAATTTATCTTTGTCCAGGTGGAGATCAATGTCGATTTCGTTGCCCTGCGAGTGTTTGATGGAGTTATTGACAAGCTCCTGCATGATGCGGTACAGCGTAAGTCCACCTGTCTTCGGCTGCCGCGGAATGTCGTCAGCCCAACGCAACCTGACCGCACGGCCCGTTCCTCGCCACATTCGCCGCGCAGTCGAGCAGCAGCTTGCCGATCCCGACCTGACGCCGCGGCCGTTCTGGGTATCATAGCCGATGCGCATGACGCCGCCGTCGGCAGCCGCACCGGCCGCCCGCCGCCCCTGCACCTGCAGGAAGAAGAATTCGGCGGCGTCGGCGACATGGGCGCAATCAGCGCTGGCGGCGGCGAGCGGCGGCGGCGGCGCGAGCAGCAACGGGGTGGAGCCGGCGACGGAGATGGCAGCGGCGTGGTGGGCTACTGCATGATGCGCATGTGATCCGCAACGGCCTCAAGGCGCTGGCCCTGGGGCTGCCCACCTACGTCGCGTACGTGGACAGCCTGGCGCGCAGCTGGCGGCTGACGCGCCACCAGGCGGCGCGGTGCGCGACCTGCCCCGTCTTCTTCATCGACGCCTGCATAAGCCGGAGGTTCCCGAACATTTTTCCGCGCAGGCACATTGTTCGGCTCGCAGTGGACGCAGCCTTCGCGGCCGTTGGTCGTTGATCGGAAAGAGGTCCGGATCGCGGGCTGGACACAGGAAGGAACGAGGATGGAATGGCCGTTGATGACAGTGCTGGGACCGATATTGTTCGCGGCGGTTCTGCTGTGGGTCATGGCGCACAATCGCCGGACTAACCCGCATCGCCTCACCCCCCCTGCATCACCGCCCCGCGAGCCATCCGCCCGCACCGTTACCCCAACCGCAGGTCAACATGTTTGCGCGCGCGTGAGCCGATGGATATCCCGCGTGCGGCACCGTGGCAGGTCAGGGACGCCACATACCAGAGCCGCGAGCCGTTTGCGCGCGCATCCCCGGCGATCGTGCATGCTGCATGGGCGCAGGGGTCAAGGAGCGGCAGCTGGCGCGTCAAAGGAACGCCTTGAGCTGAGCGGACACGCCATACCAATAGATTGGCGTGCAGAAAATGGAGAGACTGTCCGTTACGGCCACCCAACGCGCCCAGACGCATGTCTTGGAGCCCCACTTTCCTTTTCTTGCCACTCCACCATAGGAGTAATTGGTGGACTATGCATGACTCACACACACGTTTGAACACACACATACACGCACCCTCACGCGCACACGCAAGACCATGTACACATGCCAACCACATGCACACTTGCGTACACGCACATCCTCATGCACCCGCTGGCCACCCCCCGCTCCCCTAGGGCCTCCTGATCCTGGTGGACACGGATGAGTCCTGGTGGGGGCCCTGAAGTCAGCCCTGCACCTGCAGCACGTGCTGGACCCGGGGAGCCTGCCCCCCTACAGCAAGCAGCTGGTCGCGCAGGTGCGGCCGCCGTGAGGGCGTCAGCGGCGGGGCAGCACGCCCTCGTCGTCTTGGCCATGGCTGCTACTGCTGTTCTTTGCCGTGTCACTATTTGGCGCCCCTTCGACGACCGCAGTCCTCCCCTTGTCTCGCCCTCGTGAACCGTACGGCTACATCTTGTGTCGCCGCGTGACCTCTACTGCGAGCGTCGTGCCGCGGGGCCTGCCCCCTCCTCCAGGCCGCCGCCCGCCACACTCGCGGTCGTGCAGCGGCCCCCGCCTCTTGTTTCTAAAGCCCCAGCATAGGGGCGCTACGCTAGGGAAGGTTTTTGCTCCAAGTTATCCAAGGTTAAGCCGATCGAGAAGGCAATTGAGGCGGCGGTTGGGGCGGCGGCGATGCAGCGGCGGGTGCTGCAGCGGACGCCCCGGCCGACGCGGCGGAGGTGGCCGCGTGGGCGGGGGGCGGCGCGCCGCTGCCGGAGCCTGACGCGGCGTGCGTCGTCTGCTTTGTCGGCATACCAAGTGACGAGTGGGGAGGATGTTTGCCGCAATGAGCCACCCTAACTCGTGAGCGAAGAGTGCCTCATTTAACAGGGTATAGCCGTCCCAACCAGAGTTCCCCCTGCAACTGTCATCCAGTCCTTGCCCCTTTTTTGCAAATGGCGCACGTGTCCTAGCCGTGCACCTGCAGCTTGTCCACCGTTTGCACCCCAAGCTAGCCTCCTATGATCCATTGCCCCAGTCCACCACCGGCCGCACAGGCTGTGGCAAGAGTGCGCTGGCTCAGGCCCTAGGAGACACCCTGCCGGGCGTCGAGGGGCCCAGCAGCCTGCAAGTGCTCAACAGCGACCGCCTGAGGCAGAAGGGGCTGCCCAGCATCAGGTGCGTAGCCGGGCAGAGGCGAATTGGACCACGTAGGTCCTTGCCGTGCTCGAACGGTAGCGGCTGAAGATGCATGGCTCGCGGTATCACTGTTCCAGGCGGGACCCCAGGCGAGGCCCTGGGCACCCTGTTGATCGCGCGGCCGCGTGTTTGACCCGCGTGCAGGTACTGGCACCAGGTGGCGGCGGCCGCGGAGAGCTTCGTGAGCGGCGGTACTTGGCGCCAGTCCTGGCCGACCCCAACGTGGGTGCCTACCGCACGCAGCGTGGGCCGAGCTGCCGCCACCCTGAGGGAGTGCGGTGGGTTCAGTTTGTTTATTGTGTGTATTTCTGCACGCTGAGCGTTTGATCGCCGCAAGGATGCTGTTCGACGCGTACCGCGATCGCATCCTTGCCAACAATCCCAGCTTCCTCATGTCCACGGTTTCCCCCTACCCGGGCAGCACTCCGAACATCGGAAGCCTCAGTGGTGCCGACCTGGTGCTGAGGGACGGGCGGTCGCTGGGCTCCGCGATAACCCACGTCACCCCGGGCACCCTGCCTTCCTCACCTCCGATCTTCTCGCGCTGTGCGGCCAATGCCGGCGCGCTCGACGCTCGAGGACGGGGTCGACGCACGTGCGCACGGGCGTGTGGGAGGGCGGGTCCGGGCTCGATGCCGCCCGCTGGAGCGCAGCCTGGGCAGTTATCGGCCGCGTCACTGAGTGTGGCTGGTGTGCGAGTCCTCCATTTGGGGGGCCGCTCCTGAGCCGATGGATTGAGCAAGCGACCTGCATCCCTGCAGTCGTGACTGGGCCACGCGTCCATGCTCTGCTGGATGGTGCCTCATCCACCAGCATACGCCGACCCGGCGTCTCAGACCCGCAACGCCCCGCCCTGCGCGTCGCCCGCAGAGTCGCCCGCCTGCATGACGGTGGTGGTGCGATTCACCCACTTCTACCGCCACATCAGCAGCGAGGACCTGCTTGGGCAGCTGCGGTCGCACTTCAGCGCGGTTGTGGAGCTGCCCGTGATGCAGCTGGGGCCTGGGGAGGATCAGCAGGTGGGTCGTCCATTCACGCATTTCAACATTGCGGAGCGGCCCGGTTGCCGGCATGCCGATGGCGGCTTGCAGGCGCATGCCTCGGCGTTCGCAGCAGCGCCCAACGGCTGTGCGCACAAGATTTAGTCATGGCACGGACCTGTCAGACAGCAGAGAACGCCATCCATTGCCCCACTCGGACCCCAGCCTGAACCCCACCAGACGCCTTTGTCCGCCATTCCCACCCAGATCAGACCACCTCGATCCACCGCTTTTGAAACATCATGCCTCTCCCATGCCCAGGTCCCCCTGGAAGTGCTGCAGCACCTGGCCCACGCCTGGTCCCCTAAACAGCAGGAGAACCCGCCCCTACTACCGAGTGGGAGGAGCGCGCGCGGCAGCTGCTGACATCAGAGCCCGTGCGGTCCCGCGTGCTGGCGCTGCAGCGGCCGCTGGAGGACTGCGCGGGGGACCTCGCCGCGGCGGTGCGGGGTGTGCTGCTGCAGCAAGCAGTCTGCGGCGGGGGCGGCGCCGGCGGCGCGTGTCTGCGGACAGAGGCGTCGCTGCCGAGCGCACTCGCGATCTGTCCACCGCCGGCAGCAGGCGGCGCTGCGTGGCGGCAGTGGTCGGGATCGCGACCGATGGACGTCGATGGGGGCTCTGCAGCGGCGGAAGGCGGCGGTGACGTCGCGGCAGCGTCAGACCCCGCCAGCGGCGTCCGCGACATCGCCATCGCGGGCTTCGACCCCGCGCCCCTGTTGGCAGCTTCCCGGCAGGTGCTGCCCCCGGAGGCGCTGGCGTGCCAACAGGCAAAGGCCGGCCTGAGCTGCACGGCACGCTGTCTTGCAGACGACGCAGTGGTGGGGCCGCATCGGGGCCTGGGATGCGCTGCTGGCGCTGTTGAGTCGAGGCGGTATTTGGGCGGAGACAACGACTGCAGCGCTTGGCGCACGGCGGCGCAGGTGTCGCGGGGCTTCGAACGGGGCGCAGGGCGTGATGCGTCTCCTGCAACCGATGACCCCGGATGCGATGCCGCAGTTGCTGGACATGGTGCTTTCAAAAGGCAGTGGAGTCGTGCAGAGCGGGGACCACTGGTCAGCAGTGCGTTGTCAGACCTTGGCACCGTTCGCTGTGGTTGCCATGCACTGCACACCCACGCACACACAAACACACACACCAAGCCACTCTACCTCACTGCTCACAGGTGCGTCTGCTGTCCGGCCCCGAGGGTGCCGACACAAAGGCCTACCTCCACGTAACGCTCGCCGTGGCACCGGGCAACGGCCCCATGACGCGCCTCTCTCCAAGGCTTTGACCGAGGGGTCCGCTTTGATCAACAGGCAGTCCGAGCCGCTTCAGAGGACTTCTAGGAGCCAAAGATATCTCGTTTGAGATCGGCGTACGTCGCGAGGCCGGGCTTAATCAGGGGCGCTAGAGTATTACGAGCGAACGCGTGCCGATGCATTGCCACTTGCAGGTAAGGCCAAGATGCTTTTGAGCAGGCTTGTTGCGCTGAACGCTCCTTTTTGCCCTTTGTAACTGTACAGACAAAGCTTTCTTCCCACTTTCGTCAAAATTTATATGATGATTGCCATTGTTTGATAAGCTGTTCCAGCTCGACACAGTTTTGCGCACCTACAGCATGTGCTGTCATAAACGCAGCAATTTCATCACTGAATGGTTGTTGCCGGGTGACTATGCAGAGGCACTGATCATGCTCGGGCCGCGAGCAATCAGCCCCTATACGACCGCGATCATGAAGTTGGTGATCAGTTCGGCCTGCCACTTGGCGTCGCCCGGATGACCTTGCGGATACCATCGGTTCAAATGCCTTGACCACGGCGGCGCAGCTGCACAGATCCATCAGGCGGTTGGGATTGGGGGACACGTGGCCGCATCAAGGATTCCCTGCAGCCCAATCAGCGGGACCAGTGGTGCAAAAACCTTGTGGATCCATACAGTTCAGTATCCCCGTCATTTGTGTGGGTAACCTTCTACCGGTGGTACCGGGCCGCTTGAATACCTGGTGCGCATAGGCCAGGCATGGATCAGTTCAATGTATCATGCCGCAGTGATCATGGCTCTTGTATATTTCAGGTTCATACGGTTACCTACTCCGTAAGGACCGCCACTCCAGCCGGTATTGATCAGCCATACGTTTACGTCTTTATGCTGGTCTAATTTATTCCCTAACAGTTCGGCATACTTACAGCCGGGTGTCACAGTGAAGGCCTAAAATGGGCTGGGGTGGCGCATCGCCTCTCCATGCACAGCTTCAGCATCCCCGACTCATCTGCTCATGGACTGGGGGCGTACGGGCTGCCATCACCCGGGTCCCAAAGTGTGCTGGCTGGCACTGTGGTGGCGGGAGGCCGCTGCCCCTGGGGCGCCACCTGGCGGTGCCTGCACAGCCGCGCTCGACGACATGAGGTCCGTGATGGCGTCATGGTGCTGGTCCACGGCAAAGGTCCTTACGGCGTGACGGTTGTCCGCGCCTCCACTGAGGGCTTTGTGGAGCTGCCGGGGTGCCGCCGGGGACTGCTCATCAGCGCAGGCGCCGCCATCCGCCTGGACGCCTTCTGTCCAAAAGCTGCATGCCGCCGCGCCTGGTGGCTGGTGCCGCGGGGCGCCTGTGGAATGGCTCGTTCTCAGCACCCAGGCGTTCCCCTGCCCAGACTTGCTGCAGACGATGTCGCTGCCCAGCCGCCGGAGGCTTGGCAGCTCTGGCGCTGCGTCGGTTGAGCTGCTGTCATGCGACGCGCCCGATGGCAAGCAGGCATGTGCAGGCGTGCAGTGCGGCGGAGCGGGTCCCAATCTTGTGGGTGATGAGGGCACGACGCACTGTGCGGGGCGGGGGCGCCGGGTGTGGCCTCCTCCTCGAGAGCCGTTCTCTGCCACTGACGCAGGCTCGCCAGGGCGCGTCTGCGGCTGTGGATGTGGATGTGGAGAGCAGGCGGCGGCCGGCGTTCGTCAAGAAAAGCCTTCTGTCGCCCGGGGTTTTATCCCAAAAGAGCAAGTTCCATGGCAGATGTCGACACAGGCCAAGACAGGCCTCGTATTCACCTGGGTGCGTGGACGTTCTGGACGTTGGACCCAGCTGCTGCTGCTGCTGCTGCTGCTGCTGCTGCTGCTGCTGCTGCTGCTGCTGCTGCTGCTGCTGCTGCTGCTGCTGCTGCTGCTGCTGCTGCTGCTGCTGTGGCACTGCTGGTGGCATCTGTTCCGTCGTCGCCGACGCTGATCCGGCATATGCTGAAACCCGTCGACTGGAAAATACGAAGCTGTTCGTCGAATATGGCCCCGGTGTCGGAACATTCTGCCGCCCAGTGCTCGAAAAAATGGCGGGCGATGCGACGTTGATCGCGATCGACACCAACGAGCGACTTCTCGGATGCTACTGCTCATGGGCGAGGGTGAAGCGACGCGCCACATCGTGATGCAGAATGAGGAAGCGGTGATCAGCCCGCCCTGGTCGATCCACATGGGCGCGGGCACCAAATCCTATGCCTTCATCTGGGCGATGGCGGGCGAGAACCAGGATTATACCGACATGAACGTCCTCGACATCTGTCAGCTGTCGTAATGGCGGGTCTCTTCGATCTTTCGGGCAAGGTCGCGCTTGTCAGTGCAGCATTTGAGAAGGCGAGTAACGTACGTAGGACTTTGGCACGCCTGGCTCGTGAAAGGCCACGATAGACTCCTACGCAGCTTATCGTGGGACGACGACGACTACCCTGGTAACGTAATTTCCGTGCTCACTTCAATAGCAGGCCGTGACCCCGACAACCTAAAGCTAATCGAAGATTACGTTAGCTCTCGGTTAGCAACGGGAGGTATATCCGTTTCGGCTACGGAAACCGGTCCTCGCATATATTTTACTCCGTCGACGTTTGGTTGCGGTTTGATGCCTTTAAGTGGATCGAGACGGTTTCTTTGGCGGTGTGATACATTGGGTCCTCTGCTTCCTCTCCCAGCCGGCGGTTGGCTCGACAGCTTCCAATTTCTGACGAGGCGACGCTGCCGTTCAAGCTGCAGCCTTGCAGTGCAGTATGATGCAGGCGCTAACGACACTCTCCGGATGACATTAGTAATATCCCTCATTTTCTCGGCAAGATGGATGGCAGCTGACAGTCCGTCAGCGGCTGCTTCGACGATTTCGGGCGATACCATGCTCGGAAAGATAGGGGATCCCGGATGCGAAGCTCGACGTGAGCCAAATTCAGCAACGGCTAGAACCGTTTTTCCAATATTACGTAATCTCCTAGAAGCTTTTAGGCTGGCCCCGCCGCGGGCAGTTACACAAGGCTGCCATCCGACGGCTTTGCGCCTGATGTCGGCCATTTAGAAGGTTGGCAGGCGATCCTGAAAGTTGCCGTTCGCTCATCTGTTTCGCGAGCGGCGCTTAAGCATCGAAATGATAGTAACGTCGACGCCTAGTCACACTTAGCACTTTCCCGGCGGCGTTTGGCTACAAGGCCGCCGGTGAGCTGGAAGCCCGCGACAAGTCGTTCGGCGGGCTGGGTACCATCATCCTCATCACCGCCTTACAAGTGAAAAGAAAGCTAGGGCGTCCGGTCTCCGCGCTTTGCCGCTTCCTGGTTGAGCCGCTGGATCTGGTTCGTCGTCCGAATGGACGATCGCGCAGGCGCCGGCATTATGGACCAGCGGGACATTCTCGTTCACGCTGTCATAGGCTTCCATCTTGAAGCCCCACCAGCGGCCCACATCGCCGAACAAATGCCTTCCTTGGCCAGCATGTCGGCGATCTTGTAGCTTTCGATTTATCTGGCGTGGGCGGCGATCAGATCACAGGCTCATGTTGCGTTGGGTATGTGCGAAGCGATGTGCCCCTATTGCTGAAACAGATTCGGCAACGGCATCCCCTTCCAGCAGACTGGCGTGCACGTGACCCTGTCGGTGCCACGTGCATGTAATGCATACGGGATGTCCAGCGCGGCAACGGATGCAGCGCCGAGGCGTGCAAAGGGGCGTGAGTGGGCTCATGATCAGCCGGCGACCCAGCAGATTCCGAATCCCCGAGCGGATCAGCTCGCGATAGAGCATCACATCGTTGAAATGGCCGAGCACGATGACACGTGTCGACGCATCGCAGACCTCGGCGAGGCTTTGCAGCGCCTGGGGAATGGCTTCGGGCGGCAGCGAGGTCGGTGAAGATGGGCTCTCGAGCGTATAGGCAACTACCAACAGCTTTAAGTTGCAACTGAAAGGTGCGCAGAAGTTTGCTATAGAAGAAGTGCAGGCCGCTCTAGTAATACGGGTGTAAGTTGATAATGTTGCAGCTGTGGCGAAACGAAACAATGCCTTGCAAGTATGATGATGCCAGGATTGATACAAAGCTGTTTCACGTATGCAGCATCCAGGACGTGAACTGATTTTCCCTGCAAGTAGACATTACACCGGGCAATGCTTTGTTTCTATCCGCAGAATCGAGTTTTGGAACATGAATGTATAGCTGGCGGTCTTGATTTAGCACCCGGGAATGTATTACATGTACATGCATTGGCGATTGTTTATAACGAGTGTTTGCCAGCGAGGAAGCTGGCATGTGTGCGCAATGCTATTAGTATTGAGCATTCCTGCTCAACAGTGCAGGTTTGCGCTACTTGGTCATGGAAGGTTTCATCATGCCAGCAGCTGCGTGGGCGACCTCTGTACGGCACACAGCACCGGAGGCACTGCAATGACCAAGACCTACGCGCTCGTGGGCACCGGGGGCCGCGCCCGCATGTTCTACGAGGCGATCCTTGGACCGCATCGCGACCAGTCGCGGCTCGTCGCTCTGTGCGACACCAATGCCGCTGCGCAGGGTTAGCGGGATCGCGTTGTCGTAGTGGATCCCTGGAAGCCAGTTGCCGCCACCGTTGTTTAGAGTGCAGGTGAATGTCGGTGAGCGGAATAAGCCAAAACCCAATTGAATTGCCTGCTTTCCTGAATTCCGACAACGAGGAGCCCGTTATTTGCATCACCTGCGGGCCCATATACTTCTCGATGATGACGTCGAAGTTTTTGGCAAACGCCTGGGGGCCGGAGGTCCAGTACCCGGTTTTAGCAAAACGTACCCACCCCCAAACGTTTAAAAGCAATCAGCTAATTTATCTCAATAACCACATTTGCGCACCGATCTGCACAGCACATCAGAGTCTGCGAGCGCTGCGTTCTGCCACGCGCTGAATCTGGGCCAGCTGCCACCATGGCGTCCTTACTGCACAGCGTCGCCGACAAGACGGCTCAGATGATCAGTTCTGAGCATGCCTGGCGGGCCGCTGCCCGTCGAGTGGGTCTTGTGCCGCATTCGCGTGCCTGGATGCGCAGCTTTTCGGCAAATACCGCGCTCCGCCTTTTCGAGCCCTCAGAAAAGGCACTATGGAGCGCTCAAGCTTGCTGCCCATTACGCGGCTGGAATGGCCGCCATGACAGCCGGCCTGTCCGCCATCCTGCTGCACCAAGTGTGGTGCTGGGGCAAGGTGCGGGTGGGGGGTGTGCGGAGGGGCTGCATGTGCCTGCATGGGGCTGCACCGTTGCAAGTGCTCTGGGCGCTCTGTGAGGCATGCGCTTGCCCTGCAGCTCCGAGGCTTCATCGATCGTGCTGGCTGAACGGCGGGCAGTAATCGCTGCTCTCCGGGCGAGATGGTTACAATACAGCCGGTCGCATCCACCACAGAGCAACCCAGCAACAAGGTTTGTGCTGCTACTGTATGCACTCACAGCGCCTGCGTCTCCACTCCACCCACCCGCTGCACCTGCAGGTGCTGCCCGGCTCGGTGCTGGCGCTTGCCGCGGCTCGGGTGGCCTCGGCCGCGGGGCTGTTGTGCAGCTTGGGCGCGATCTTCATGGCGCGGTACACCCAGGGCCACGAGGGCTTTGTGATGACCGGCTACATTGTGTGAGCGCTGCTGCGCGCAAACGTGCCTGCCTCACCTGCAGGCGCACGTTTGCGTTCAGGGGGGAGCGGCGAGCAAACGGTTCGCGCAGTCGCACCTGGATCAACGTGCCCGACGCACACCACCGACTTCATC